>JAULBU010036508.1:0-15373 GCA_032358235.1 Odonthalia washingtoniensis | reverse complement strand
TTCAGTGACGAGTACAAGACTTTCTTTGAAGCTGCTCTGGTAAAGCATATTGCACAGGACATGGGAAGGAAAAACTTCCTGGACATGAAAAGCACATCGACGTATGAACGTTATGCACTCGTTGCAAAAATGTCGTGCAGGTTCAAGAGTGTAATGACCACAATCAAGCCAATCAAACAGTTTGCTTCTGGCCAAGAATCTGGAAAGAGTGTAGTTACGTACTTGGACAGTCGTATTCTCACACACGGAGCAGAGGAGGATATACTGCTGATTTTGGATGGTGTCGGAGCTTACATCTGAAACCGCAGTAAACGTATGGTTTACACAAATATGATCTACCGCGTTGGTAATGCGTTTCTGGAAGCAATGCATAAGTTGTTTGACCAAATAAATGATGGGATATGTCACTCGGAAGAAGAAGAAATTACAAAAACAATGAAGGAACTGATTCAAGTTGTAATTCCGGAAACAAAATCAATAATACAATATATCCACAGCATATTTTGCAATCGCCTCAAGCTATTCGAGTATTCCAAAGGAAAAAAGTTCGCAAAATTGATGACTCGTGCGGCCTTACGACATGACAGACTTGTGAAGGAAATATGGAGTAAATTTTCCAGAGTAAAAGAGGACAATGAAAAAGGTAAGGAATGTAATGCTAAGAACAATGTTCATGGAATGGGGGTGCATGGGAGACATGCAATCACAACAAGAAGGAGGAAGCCGAAGAAATGAAAAACCATTGTTATAGAAAGTGATGATGACACCGAAAGGCCTTCGAAATCCGCATCGAAGAAGACTTCAAGATAACCGCAAGCAAAGAAGATTGGAAAGAAGACTCTATTGGAAGAACTTTTCTCACCCAGAAGTGTCAAGAGCGCAACGGAAAAAGTACAAAATTTGTATCAACAAAAAGGGCAAACACTTGGCCTGAGTCCATGCCGGCTCGATAACAGTAGAAGTGTATCGCAGCATTTGACAACACCCCGCCTCCGTCTTTACACCGAGCTGGATGTAGTCTCCGAAATCGGATTATTCATGAACGTTGTAGAGATGTTGTGACAATTCAGCACATATTGCTGCATAGAAGACCCCAACTTTCACACGGATGGGATAATATTGAAAATTCAGAGAAGACACTTGAAGCCAATTGGACATCTGTAGCTTCGTTGAGGGGTCCAAGTTATTATAAGAGCAGTAAATCGAGAGTCATTGACAGTGCGAATACATTGCTCAGATCGGCGTTAATACCAGAACATCATCGTGCTCATATTTTTTCCATTATAATCAGATATTGGAACACAGAAATTTGGCATGTACATGGGCTGCATACAAGCAATTTCAATTCATGGAATTTGTTGCATGTTGCATTCTCAATGGTATGGCGGATCCATTCAATTTTGAAGTACATTCAAGGAAGGCCTGTGTGACTGCGTTGAACGAAGACATTTCATTTCCGACACAAACAATTGCAGAATTCTTCAATGAGATTGAGACATGGTTTCCAGGAGAACAAGCGTTGATCACTGAATCGAATAGGGATAATTAGAGTCCAATAATAAACACAGAAGAGTGTTGATAAGATGCAGAAGATAGGAACAAAGGAGTTGGACGTCACTTTAGTACAAGAAAATTATTGAAGAATATGTTTGAACCTCATTGAGACAACGTTTGGCAGACCAAAAGGCGCGCAGCACTGGAAATATGGTTTTTTTGGATGTGTGATTTGCTGGATGTACATAATGAATATACGTGGTGGAATGAAATTCCGAATGGAGGAGTACATTTTCTTCTCACGGGGAAGAGATGCTCACCGCAACACGGTCATAATGATTTCGACATGAGAGAGACCGAATGCCTCGGATATTTCACGATTGCAACAGCTACCGAAGCGGTATTTATATGGATAGCACCAAGATCGCACTGATATGGCTATTTTAGCGATAATGAAAAAAATCAATTTCGATTTGTTTGGAAATGGAACTAATTGAGATTCCTCCTCAATCTATTTTCATCGGGCTTGGATATGTGAAACACGTTGGAGCAGGATGGAACGCGACATATCGCCTTAGATATCATATGTACGTAATCCTTCAGGGAAGGAACTTAAGAACCGCAATTTCATATGCGTATGGTCGGTCGTTCAGACGAAGAGATGACATCAATCTTTCAAACATATCGGAACATTCAAGTAGTCCGTCTCAACGTGGATAGAGCGACGATTAAGATGACAATCCAGATGAGATAAACAATGATGAAGGTGATGATTTGAAAGATTAGGGCGTGGGAGAGGCTGATGCACCACAGTTGGGGTAAGTTCTCTGTCTAGAACAATTCAATGTTGCTTATCTCTTCTTATAAACAAACCCTGACCAAAAAAATGCAATAAAATATGTAATGACTACTTCTTGTACTACTTCTTTTCTTTGAATAGTATGCACATCCATCTATTTTTCATGTCTCCTGACTGTCTAACTAAATAATTCCTTACTGGCCATGATCATCGAAACAATTAAATATATTTCGAAAAAAAACCCAAAACACTATTTCGAGATGTGGCACATAACACATATGTATTTTTCCGATTATTTTATATATGTTAAACATGTGGAATTAATGTTTCCTTTTTTGCTGCTGAATATACAAATGCCATGTGGAGTTTGGATTTTTGAAAAAATTTTAATATTTTAATTTTTACAAAATTCTCAACTCCACGTAGAGTTTATGTCTCCGAAACTAATATTCATAAAATTTTAAAATAAGAATATACTTATAAGTACACCTCTCTCAAGTCTGTAATAAAAATAGACTCTTCTTATGATTCCATCACTCCTAATTCTTGCTCTTTTACACCTTATATATGACGAGTACCATACAATTGTCATCACATGTCTTTCCGTTGCATACTTCAGCGGATATTTATGACAATAATGGTAACGAGACATTTCGTATGAAAAACCCGGTATTGAATCTATTCCACAGACGTAATGACGGATTGAAAACGACATTCAACATTATTCAAGTACAACAAGAAACGCCGTTTAGACCATCATACGTGTGATGTTCAACAAATGCAACATCACACAATTCTTGACGAAGAATATGACATACTTCTGGACGTCTCGGAATGGCATGAACAACACATACTGATGCAAAGAAATCAGTAATCAGTATGGCATGACAACGAGAATACAACTCAATGTACTGTTGAAGACAGTGAGGTGAAAGTTGCGGAAATGTATTTTTTACGCTTATCGGATGAAATTGGTTCGGATGCTTTACAGACTGTTCTTCAATTGATTCGCATAGACACATTCAAACAACATGTAGTTCAACACATAACCGATGTGAAAGGATGCATGGAAATTTTCGATGGCTCGATCGGTCCGAGTTTAATACATGACGGATTTGAAAAAATTGAGATACCATTTAAAACAGCGTCGGATGATAAGAGGTTGTATTTCTTGTACAGAAAAGATATCATTGAAGTGTTACGTAGCTAAATGAAATTTGCGAATGATTATGAGGTTATGTTTAGACCGTCCTTCAACGAACGCAATCGTGAATTCGTTACCCATCCTCTCCAGTCCGAATTCTTCGCAGAGTTATACATGTCCGTAAGATCCCAGATGACGAGTAGAGAATTGTACAATTGAATGGAATCAAAGCAGGGGACACAATGCCGAAGTAATTATTAGGATAATTGGGGATATATACAGATAAAACAGCGACAACGTTGAAGTCACAACCTTTGATAGGATATCCAATACATGTCACTTTTCGCAACGTATCTTTGCAGTAAAGACGTTTCCTCGTAGACCACAGATATACTTTGGTTGGTATTCTTCCGGTTGGATTTCAATGGTAGCATTCAGACTAAGCCGATAATAATTTCAGCATCACTAACCACGATGACTGTGACGACCATATATTCATTGACCACAACCTACCACTGACTCCTTTATCAAGGGACAGAGATGCGAAAATGATTTCTTCACATAAGGCAATGGATATGGTCCTTGTTCCATTAGTATAGAGGTCACTTGCAAGATTTTCACTGTGCACATGTGAAAAGATAACATGTAATTGCTTCCCTGCCACAGTTTCATTCTCCTTTGATTACCAGAAAGCAAAGACATGTCAGTTGTTTTAAATAAATTCCCTCTGACACGTTCCTGCGTGAAATGTTTAGGAATATCAACAGATTTAAAGACTGGTTTTATAGCTGCTCCAAGACATGTCGACACCATAAGATGTAGAATGAGTGACGTTTCATAAATATTGAAATCAGAAACTACAATGTCATCTACAGCACGTGAACAAATTATGGTAGAAGAAACACAACTATTACTTCAAGATTGTCAATAGCTCAATAGGTCCCCTTCTTGGAATCTCTGAATACTACAAATTTACAGCTAGTTGTGTCCGGTCGTTTCTCAATTTTCACGTATGGAACATTGCACAACCTTCTTTTAGGAACCTGAAAGGCAATAAAACATGTTTCATGACATATCTCTCCAGCTCCGACGTATTCATTCTCTACTTGGACAAGAAGAGGCACGGTGAACTATTTGGATCATGTCGCACAGCTTTGTAAAGAGCATGTAATTAACTTATCACTACAATAGAAAATCTGTTCACTGCGCCGTGTTTCCATGTTGACTTTTTAACAAAGGAGAAGTCACAGCAACTCAATGGATTATTTTAAACAATTCAATACAATGAATGTTAGAAGGTATGGATTTTAAATGTTTGGATATGGTTTCCCTTTCGTGGCAGCATATATCGACAGAGTTACGGTTACCAACAACAATCACCTCTTACTGATATCTGCACAAGCTACACAACTTTAATGCAAGATCTCCTATACGAAAATACATTTCTCAGTTAGTTGAAGTAAATAATTGCTGATATTTCTGACAGAATTACGCTCCTTAATTCAAAGTGCTCACGCACTTTTGAGAAGCACTGTCACCATGGAATCAGTTCATTGAAATTTCATTTACTAGACTACCTCGTTGAAGACCAATCAAAGTTCGGGAGTTTAAATATATTAGATGTGTCTCCATACGAGCACATCAATGAATTCTTCAAGCAATCTTACAGGTCTACTTCGAAAAGAATTGCAACTAGTATGGATGAAAACGGTAAAAATGATACCTACCATTTCTACATTATGAAAAAGTTCACATTATGCAACATTAATGAAACGCAGATTAAACATCATCATTGCCAAATAATCAGCCGGATCAGAAACTGTAACAACTCATAGTCAACAACCATCCACATATTTGGAACGCGACGTTGTTTCTGTTACATTGATTCTGATTGATTCTATCAGAAAGAAATCTGATTTGTGTCATGGAGGATCAGGAGAAAGTCTTACTCCTGTATTAAAAACACTATCCCATACAAGTCTAACTGTTTGTACAGAACTCATCAGGATATATTTACAAGATAGTGATACATTTTTAACGGACCCTGAAATCGGTGTTTCTTTCCTGAAGTCCGGACATATCATGAGTGGCCACCTACCGACATTGCAACAGTATACCCATTCTAAAAATAGTGTCAATTTCATTCCTCTTCCGCAAAATCTCGGGAAAACACAACATATTTTTGCGACCACATAATTCGGTCCGAGTAAGAAGAAAATAAATAAGTTTCGTACTTATTGAAGGAGGTGATGAAAACAGTCCTGTTTAGTATATAGTGAAATTCTTTCTTCTATTTGGTATAATTCTTTCGACTAATATGGAGAAGAAATGAATGGCTTTTGTACAATATATGGAATTCACTCCGCCAATCGACAATGCAGATTACATTCTTAACTGCCTATTATTTCGTTGGTATGCACCAGACGAAATCGACTACACCCAGCCTGGTGCCGAGAATTCATCGGTTGACGATATTTTGGAGACGGGAGAGTTGTACAATATCATATATTTCAACATGTTCATCCGTACATTTGTTGCAGTCAAATTTCGGAATTGATTCCTTTACTGAACAGTTGCCATGGACACGGCAACTATTTTACATCAATCTATTCTACAGGGAAAGGGACTCATTGAAATTGGTTTAAAGCAATATTGCCTAATAGTGAGACCCGCCATAACATGTTGGAGTATGTATACTTCATTTAACGTTACACGGTCTGTGATTCTTCATTTCATTATATACTTCCGTTCTCTTCCATGCTTCCGTCACCGTCTAATAATGTGCTTCTTACCAGTCCTTCAACAAATTCTTTTCCAAGCTTTTCCACTCCCTTCTAATCACTCTCTATCTCGGCTATATAACAGTCACGATAATTCCACACTGTAAACCAATGTATTAACGAAACCATTTAGCGTATACCACAATGAAGTTTTTCCTCGGCCTTGTTGTTGTAACTATTATTGTGGCTTCAACTTCCATTTCTATAAAACTTTTTTTTTCTCCCCCCACTTCGCATTCCGGTACTTGAATTTCATCAGTTTCCCGTGATTCTAAAACTTTTCCTATTTTATCAACCAACGGTTCAGTTGCAATTTGAACATACTTCAAAAACATTTCTTTATATTCTTTCTGACGTTCACCACCGGGATAATCTTTCACAATCAGAAGGTTAACACAGCTGTTTACTCATGCATCTACACTAAGAATACTCATTATAGTTCCTTCTACAGCGTCCACTTCCACGGTCTCAGGTATATATACAATGAAACCATGAAACACTGCAGGACCGATTTCATTCGTGAACAAATTCAATTTTTTCTCATCGTCTCCCTCTTCATTACCTACACTTTCTCGATGATTTACCCTGTACTGTACTTGTTTATCACAAATGTTTGCGGTCAGACACCCAGACATGTCCAAAACACCAAATATTTACGCTTTCAATATCTTCCTTTTAGCAGTAGCTATTTCCCTTTCCATTTTTCCGTTGCTCCAAGTTCTTTCAAATTGAATCAAGACAGTAGTGAACTATAACCAAGCACTTCAAAAAATCTTTCCTTTGCAGCTCTTTTCCTTCCACTACAGAAGTCCGATAGTAACTGTCTCAGACGACTCTCCAATGTACCAACTTTACAAATCGCATGAAAAACGGCATTTTTCGATTTTTTAGACGATTATATTTGTACACTTCCCCCTGCTGACAATTCATTTCTAACTAACGAACATAGAATATCTCTCTCGGAATTTATGAAGGGGACATATATATTGTTACCGCTACAAAGAAAAGTTTTTAGTGTCGGTACTTTGATGGTTCCGTCTAACACTTTAATTCTATTCTCAGTTACAATTTCACTTCGTTTCGTTCAGTTCCTTCCATTGTCATCACAACTTCGGTCTAATTCAGAGGTTTTCTTACTTCCTCACTTGAGATCGCTTGAGCATTCTCTGGTCAACTGCCAGTCTAATCCACAAATATTAAGTACTTGCTCTATCATCCGGTCAACTTACTTTCCACGATTCTCGTTGTTTTCCGACATATTTTTCAGAAGATACTGACTCCATAACTCTAAACTTGTACCATTCCTCATATTTCAGAATGTCTACAATTGAGTCTGATCACTTCGGATTCAACCTTTATTGATACTTCTTTACTCAACGCTTCTCTTCCTTTTCCATTCGCTGAAACCTTGTACTCATTCATCAAAACTCTTATTCTTGACTTCTCGGCCTCTAATTGTCGAACCTCTTCCTGCAGCTTCTGGAACTTCTCCATATTTACTTTCATTTCTACATTTCCAACGTTTTTGATGGAACTATTAACTTGCACACCGTTGTCATAATTTTGTGCACCACTTCCTACCTTATTATTTCCATGTCGCGATTCGTCGTTTTCGGTGGTGTACGTGTACTCTAAATCACTTTTTACTGAACATTTATTTGTCTCATTTCTTCTCGGTCTTCCTATACTATCTCTTCTACTTACACGACTGCCACGGATTTATCTCGTCCACGTCCACGAGATGCCACTCGCCGTTCTCTAGACAAGTTCGGATTTTGTTAACTTAATGATTCATCCCCACCATCACTGCCGGGTGTGAAGATCAATTCCTCCTTAAATGGTTGTTCACCAAATCTCAATGTCGACCTCGTTGGCCTTTGAGAAAGTTGTATTACTATCCTCTATTCGACATCGATGTTTTCCGTTTTGGAAATGATGCAGAAGCACTTGACATTCATCGTTCTTCCTTACTTCAATGTTCATACAAGTCCACATTAACGTTTCAAACAGTATCATATTATTGTAAACGTTACATGATGTAACGGTTACCATAGTAATTCTGTACAACAGGTCACCGTTTCACATTTTTCCAAACATATAACTCCATGTGGAGTTGCACCTATTCTGACCGTATGTGGCCCGCCTACTTCTTTCTTGTTTCAACATCACTACTTTTTCATACTAAACACTGCCGTGAAAACTACAAACAACCAATTTCTTTATCACTGGATAACTGCACATGTCAGTTTTCTGCGTTGTTCACTATTTCTGTATATATATATATATATATATAAGATTTTAAGCGGGTTCTCACCTATGCGTCAATCCACCGGACCCATCTCTAGCAGTTCCTTTAGTACACTTTTTAAGGTTTCGTTCTTCACGACTTCCCTCGCGACTGCCATTGATACATTACAAAAAAAGGACTCGAAACGCAAAATATACAAGAAGTACCTTTTACTTGACGACATATCGGTCAATTTCATCAGTAATCTACTTCAGAACGTTTTCAACCTCCATCATCATCTAATGGCGTATTCCTGACCGATATATGATATTGTGCTGAGAAATGTTGGACAATTACCTCGATGAAACAATCCCTTTGCCAAGAAATCTCATAACTTTTCCCCAGTAGCATTTGAGACGTACTGAAGTACAACGTGCCCAATGACGAATATGTACTTTCGTCCAGTTTGTACTAGAAAAAATCGACCACAAATCGTTCGCTGAATCAAAAACCGCATTTTGTGATCTGCCGGCGGTTTGACAAATTTATGAATTTTTTTGTCCATTTTCAAAGCCGTAGAGTTAAATGACTGATGGTGCACGTGTCAGAAGAAATGGAAGCTGTAAAAGGCACTGTGGTACTAAACACATATCCAAAAAAAAATTGTGCAGTCCTATAGTGCGGTGCTGTCTGATCTCCTCGACGGATAAGTTTGTTGTGCCTCTCTTTTTGTCGTTAAATTGTTTACAAGTGCACACGTCAAGCATATCCGTACATGTGTGCACAGAAAAACATCGAATAACAGCAGTTTTGAAAGAGTATAATACTATTATTCTCTTTCAACACTGATTTCATTCGAGTCTTATTTTTTAGAGAGCAGATTCTGCTCTTCTTCACCTACAACAACCGTTTTTTGGTTTTCCGCATTCCGTAATATAAACAATTACTTCATGATCTAATTTATTCATTTAATTTCCTTCCTCATCTCGTCCTCATCCCCATCACCATCACTATCGACAACAATCTTACGCTTTCATCATAGCAGATTAGTCACATAAAACACCACCACTTCTGTCTCAACAACAACAACATTTTCCACTGCCACTTTCAACACAGACCACCGATGTTACTTCTCCACCCCAACATATTTCATGACTTACTCGGAAACAATCTGGTGATGATATTTCCAGTTGAATATTCTACCAGCGATGAATCTACCTAATTTCGATCCAGGTCCATCACCACTGAACCGCGGGACTCTCACAACAACTTGATTCATCTACAATATAATTTGAGGTGTGAAACGAGATGTCAACACTTATCGTGTTGTGATGCACTAAATTAATGCCAACACGGATGACAAAAATGATTCTGTTTCTACTCTGTACATGAAATTAGCTTAACGGTTAATGTAAAAAGTTACTTTTTGTCTAATCAATTGTTTTATTTGAAGTCTCTACCACCAGTTTACCATCACATAGCCATCTCCTCTAACGACAGTGGTGTCCAATATAATAAGAGGAAAATTACGAAAAGAACGTACTGTAGAAGATACAAGAGCCAAAAGTCAAGGAATGTGAACGAAGAAGGAAATGAAGATGGTAATGGAAAGATTTTGGAAGAAAATATCGAAGAAGATGAAGAAGAACAGAACGTCAGTATTATGAAACATCTTCGAAACGGACGAAGAAGTGATGTACAGGAAGGAAGACCAGAATTATCAACACAGATACCCTCCACACGCAATACAGAAGACAGTATAGAGCTTGATAATTTCAAACGTAATGATAACGTAGTGAGTCATGAGGATGAAATAGCGAATGATGGTTATTTATTGATTGGTAATTCTGAGGTGGATGATGAAAGTCATGATGAAAATGAGGGTTCGATTGAAGATCCAAATATGATGGATGACGTACCGAGTGAAAATATATATGTTATGAGCAAAAGGAGAAGGATATCTAAACATAATTTGCCTGTTTCTATATCGAATGCAGAAGCACCTGAAATGGATCGGAGATTTACTGGTAATGTTGTATTGAAAGAGAAAATTGAAAGTCTTACATGCGGATGCATGTGGAACAGTGACTTCAATGAAGAACAAGTTGCACTTTCAGCACAGTGAGAATTGTGAATTGAAGTATGTAGTTGCATGAGTAAAAATCGAGCTTGAAGAAGCAAAATGCGAGTTGTGCAAATTGAGAATTGAAGTGAGGATTGTAGGAACGGAGAGTGAAACGGATAGGGGACCACACCGAATTAAAAATTTCACTCAGAAAAGTACAGTCCATGTACGAAATAGTCTTGTCTTATCGTTTGTGACTCCGGAATTTTAGATTTACATAAATTCTCGTTCATTCGTAGCCATGGAAATTCTTCATTATCGTTGTGGTAAATTGTTGCTCCCATTTGTATGAACATGAGTTATCCTAACGTGTTACAGTAATAATCTGTTAGCAGCATCTGCGGAAAATACAATTCTGTACAAGCCAATATGATCGCAATATGTGTCCTGTATTTATAGTGTTGGGTGTGTTTGTTACGGACAACAGAACTTGAATATTGTCGTGACTTGAATACAGTAGATGTACCACTATCATGAAATGATACACAACATGTATCGTTAGGTACACTACCTTCTAAGTAATATTTAGGGAAAAGATAATTAACTTATTACACGCTAATGTCAGTGTCAGCTTGAAATGTGATTTACTTCTGGTTTAAACGGTATTGGATGAAATGAAAAGCGCAGGCCATCAGTTCAGTGAAGGAGATAAAAGACGCAAAAGTTGAACTTCCATTACTTATGAAAAAATGTTGTACTGAGTACAACAATGGAGGAGCTATGGCTGGAGTTATTCAACATGTGAAAAAAAGGGGCTCTGGACGAAAATTATCTTTTGTATGTCAGTAGTCATCAATCAAACAACAGTTTTCCAAGCCAAATAATCCGCTGTTCTTATAGAAAACGTGAGAAGAACTTGGCGTATTAAAAATAATTGAAATAAACCAGAAGAGAGTCGAAGTGCAGCAAAGTTTCACTCAAAACGGAATACTCTACAACTATACGTAAATGTGTCATATTGGACCAATAACTACATGTGTTACCCTATGTTTGATAATTTTGAAAACAATTGAAAATCAGGACAGACATTATTTTTCAAAACTGGTGAAACCAGTTTAGGATGGTCTATAAAATTGGAAGGTAACCTGTAATCAAAGGTATTATATGTGATACTACGTCGTCATTTTGTGTGCTTTGCATATATCTTCCTCCGGAAAGTTGCAACTCACAAATTGAAAGTTCTGACAATTTGTTTTTCCAACAACAATGGTAGATGCTATGAATGATGAGGAATATACGGTGACAGGTGAAACAAATTCAATTATTTTTGATTTTTATGGCTAAAATTTTCAAGAAAAGGCATGGAAAATGTGTTTCCATTGTCCCTGAAGAACATATTTCAGGAAAATATAATAACTATATTCTGCTTCGTGAATATAGCTCAAATATAGTCACAGTAAAAGACAGAGAGATACATTCCACTGAAATTTGAAGAGGCACTTTTTCAAACAACAAACAATCACAAAAGATAAATCATGTCTTTCACATTTTATATGGAATAAATGGACTGTATGTAAAGTTGTTCAAAGAAACGTGTACAAGCAACAAGATAGCTGACTGTATGATACACCTCTGTTGGAAAATTATGACGTGGTAATGCAGATAATAGTATTCTGCGCCCATATCTATTTTAATACTTGCGTGGTGTAGAGGTACAACAATGTTTGAACAGAGATGCGAATAGTGTTCTAGATGTGCGGACAGACACTGAAATTTGGAATGGAAGCGAGTTCCTCGGTATAGACGAATGTACGACCATAATTGATGTGAAAAGAGGTGGTGGCATTGTTTACAGCGCGGTTTGTGATGATATAGACCTTCCAGTATAAAATAATTTATGCAAGCGTGGAGACTGGGAGTTGTGGATCTCCCAGTAGTGGAGCCTTCAGAGTAGCAAGGAAGCACGAGCATGAAAACAGGTTGTATTATGTGTCCAGTGGATCGTTTATTAGTCACAGTCATAGGGGAAGATTTTTCAACACACAGGAATTTGGATATGCAGTATTTTTTATTTTACGAAGTGACAATCATCAACATATGTCATTGGGAACGAAAACGGTAACATTTTTTCGATAGGTAAGAAACATTCCATGTATTATGGAGAAGATAGGAGCCAAAATTGTATGGATAAATTTCGGGATAGAGCCCACACCAAAAGATGATATACTAAAATTATGCCGTTTTTATTCATATTAGAGGTGAAGACAGTAATGAAAGGGAAGTTGAAGTCGTAATCATATGTAAAACATAATTTAAATTGCGGAGTGAAGCAAAAAATGGCTAATATGAGATCATTGCTAGGTGTATAGAAAAGTTTAGTACCACTTCGAGAAGCGATACGAATGTGAAAAGGAATTGCAGAACTGCCAGTCCTGCAAGTTATTTGTCACAAAGTTTTGTAGTTTACCTCCAAGATAACGAGTTCTCAGAAACGTCAAACATCCACTCTATACCTCTAGTAGTCTCAACATTCCTTCTGTAAACATGGAGAGGTATCAAGATGGTGAGAATTAAATTGTGGTTCAAATCGGAGAAAAACATACAAAGGCATCATTTACATTTTTAAGAAATTTTTCAACGGGAGGGATGTTAATAATGAAAATAAAAAGAAACATATTACTTCAATAACTGCAGAACTAGAAGCTGCGCAATATACAATGGAAAGGAATTAGAAAACGCCTTAATTATGCTCTCTGATCCTCCACGAAGTTTAGGAGCGGCAGATACCAATGCGAAAGATTTAGGATGAGGTCCGAATTCAACTGGAATATACATGGAGTCTCCAAACTCTGGCACTTTAATTTGCAACAACTAACATTCGGAGGTAAATATGTATGGTCGACAACAGGATGTTAGTTGGTGTAGTCGGGTTAGCGTTCAGGAAGTTGGAGTTGGTGTGTCAATTTTTATGATCCAATTTTCCTTTCTAAATCTGTGTAGGCTCTGCTTCTCGGAACATCATCTCATGTCAATTTACAAGAAGGCGGGCGATTTTATTGACCATGAATTGGCACATGCCAGATTGCAGTTCACTAGCTAGTATGAACAGGAGGTGTATATATTCATAGGATTTATCGCAACACTACAGGCCAGATTGGAACAAAAAGGGGGACGGTAATTTTGAGTCAGTAGGCACCTATCTGAAGATTTTGAAGGGAGTAAAAGCTACGTGCCTCTCTAAAAGGGCCGAAGACGTTTCCAAGGGATTATTGGCGTGTTCCCAAAAATTGAAGTACGCCGCCATGCGAAAGGTTGGTTGTGGAGTTGTGCGATTTTAGATCATCGTCACGTACTAATTAGTGAGGAATAGGCCGTCTTTAAATTCAATCATCTGGTTCGCATCTCAGCGGATGGATTACTCGTCGAGTAATTGAAACCTAAAGAACGGGTAATCTCCTGCAGATGTCAAGGCTTTAGACGGACCGAAGGCACTCACTACCTTATGAATGGATTGCCAAGTTAATAATTTCGACGAATATCCTTGTTCACAAATACCATCATGTTGGCTTGATAATGAATCAATTCAGAGAAGCGTTTTCGGCTGTTGGGATGTACGTATCTCTAATAGTTGGCCTATTTCTTGCTCGTGGGATATATTTGCATCGTCAGTTTACAAATCATACTAATCTGTCGAATCGTCACCATAATGGCCGCTGCGCAGAGGTTCCCATTGGTACGTTTGGTTCCCATCTGTATGATGCGCAACATTGGGAAACGTTTACGGCATATTTATTTTACACAGGTTCGATTACTTTCGTTTTCCGGGGATGCCTTTTGGTCCTTGTGAAGGTTTGCGCTCTGTCACAGAAGTTGAGAGTCGAAGATATTGTTGAGAAAACCGGTTACTTGTAATAAGTTTGTTTTTTGCGCTTCTACTGTCACTGGAAAATCATTGGTGATGCTACTTATTTATAGAAGTTGCCATTACTTGACTTGATTGAGAGTGAGGATGTTAATCAGCAGGGTTTTTCTTTCGAGATACCATTTGTCTAGGGGAACCTGGGAAAGTTCGGTCCATATTTTTCGGTTTTGGGCCCTGAGCTTGGTCGTTAGATGCTACTAAATTTGATCCGAACTTATAAAATCCGTGTCTTCATATTGATTATGCAATGTTAGTATAGAAATTACAGACATTTAGCGTTCGATGTCACCAAGTAACGATGTGGATAAAAATATTGTGCTACGCAGATTGGTTCCAGTGATGGTCAAATATAGGAGCCTATTTAGGTCTAGATTTGTCAAACATTTCAAGAGGCATCTACAAGATGGTACGGTAGTACTTACCTGTTAATGATAGGCATTAGTTGGATTCATGCATCTAGGATTTACGGAGGTAATAAAATCAAGGGAGTAAGTTTGGAGAACAAGAATGGGCCACTGGAAATATATAAATGGGAAAACGTTAAATGGGAATCCATGAGATAGAAATCATAAGATGGGAATTGAGTTCAGTCAAGGGTCATTTTACCCGATTCTCAGTCATAATACAGAGGCCGTTGCAGGTACCCAACTATGTCCTTTCCATATCCTACATCATGGAACCAATGTGTCATACAATATCGCAATTCGATAAAGCCTATACGAATAAGGTATACGTGGTGAAATATCTCAAAAAGAGTGGTGAGTGGGCCCTCGTATTCAATCTTTCGTTTCCACCAAGATGGTATCGGGGAGGAACACAGGGTAAAACTAGGAGCGGAGCATGATTGTGTAGTGCTACTTATGATAAATAACGTAGAGGTGCGAGGAAAGTTGGTTGGTTAAAATAAAGGATATATTTAGGTGTCCATCATGAGAAGAAAGT
>JAULBU010036497.1:0-15373 GCA_032358235.1 Odonthalia washingtoniensis | reverse complement strand
GTAAATTTAATCAAAAATAACACGTGTACTTTTAATAAATTTCATTCCGTGATAAGGAAACTGGCCGAACATTTTCCGTGATAGATAATTGCGCTCTCACGTTTTCCGTGATAAGTAATTATCCCTAGATTAAAAAACAAATAGGTTAAGTGAGACTAATTCATTTCTGTGAAATTAGATTCACTGAAAGAAATACTAGATATACAGTAAAACCGGAAGAACCAGAGAGCTCGCCGACCGTTTCAAAAATCAACATTGTTGATTGTTTTTGTTCGTTACGTTTGATTTGGTTGTGACCGTTGCAACACTGAAACATCCACGATCAACCCAGAAAACAGCGAATACCACACCTAACACACACCACCCCAAAGGAAGTGCTTTGACTCAAAGCAAACGGTCAACTGATTAATAATGACGTTCGTCCATCTTGTCCTTATAAGTCGATACAAGACTGATAATGTCCAACGAACGATAGCGGCATCAACAACAATCTAACATGGACAATTTCAGTGTCTCTCCAATTGTCGCTGCCATTGCAAGAGGCAAGGAACAACGAGAAAAACAAAGACGAGACAAGATCAATGAAAACATTCAACAACTCATTGCACAATTAGCAAAAACAGACGAACACCCGAAACAGATGGAAGTTATGACGGAACTCAACAATCAGTATCGACAACTTCAACAATCTGAGGTGCCTAATGAAAATTTTAACAGTCTGAATAATACATATGAACACCTCCAAATCAATGACGATTCTTATAACCAATTACCATCACCATCAAACAACACGAATAATGATTCACAAACGACAAACAACACTAACAGTGATTCAAAAACGACAAAAAATCGAATAATAGATGTAGGAGAGCACAACAAGTCGTAACTAAAAGTGAAAGGAAAGCAGTCGTTCAATGGATGAAGACAAATACTGAGCAAGGTAATGATGCAAAGGGTCTTATGAAGAGAGCCATTGCCAATTTCCCCAGTTGTTTCGGTGCGTCCGATAATGAAAACATTGTAAAATGCATGTTTTGGTAGAGGAAAAGGAAGCAGATATTGTCCGATACCAGCATTGATTGTGTTTCTCATCGAATAATAATAAAAAAAGAAATTATTCAAATGGAAAAGAGTCAAAATGCGGGCGGAGAATAATACAAGTACGAGTGTCTAAAGGGAGAGGAAGGAAGCTCAAACCGTGGGCATTACTACTACAGGCGCAAGTGAAGGACGATTTTGAACGACTATCTAAATTGGGGATGAAGTTTTCTGCACGATTACTATGGGCTGTTGCACAAATCACACTACGTAAACTTCAACAACAAAATACAATAGAAAATGAAAATGAAAGTGGAAAGGACATTTCAAAATTGGTTGATCATGCATGGATTCAGCGTTTTATGGAAAGAAATAAAATCGTATCGAGGAAGCAAACCGGCAAACTCATGATAAGCCAAATTAAACAGAAACAGATTGAACGTGAAGTGTCTTATCACCTTGGTGTTGCATCAAGGTTATTCAATAATAAAGAAATGGACGAGGATTTAACTGATAATATGAATGAGACACATTTCGTAGTAAATTTTGATAATGGTAAGACGTTAGGATTCGCGGGTTCAGAGGATGTAAAGTATGCGGATGTCGTGCCTGGTGGTCATGGAATGAAGATGGTAGTAAGGATTACAGGAGGTAAAAACGCTTCCATACAACCGCCCTTCCTCATATTTAAAAATAAAGGGAGAAACTACCCCATTCGAAATGTTCCAGACAATGTACCTGGTGTTTCATATCGAACTCAACCAAAAGGTTGGATGGACAAGGATCTTTTTCTGGAATAGCTTAAGGAGCCAAGAGCAGTGAGGACGGATGCATAAGGCCGTCAACAGAACATGTTTCTCGACAATTGTGGTGGACATAAGGTAACTGATGAACACAAGGAACAACTACGTAGGCTCAAAGCCACTCTTCGATTTATACCACCAAACTCAACCGATCTCTGCCAACCGTGCGATTCCTTCGTTATTCAAAAAATTAAGGAGCGGTGGTCAGCCCTGTGGGATGTGAAAAAAGCTGAATTATTAGGAATTGCTGAATGGTTACATGGTGCAAACTCTGGAAAGCTATCGAATCCAGGAAAGCACTATTTTTGAAGTTAGCGTCGCAGGTGATTCGAGACGTGAATAATATGCGGGATAAAGATGGTCTTATCTATGGAAGGAAAGCTATGATCAGGTGCGATCTTTCTTTGGACTTGAATGGAATGTGGCGTCCAGAGCAGCTCTTTCCTCATTTGTAGGATATAATTAAGAGACATTCAAACGACTTAAATGGTGAACCTGTTCTAGCCCTTTCATAAAACTACAGTAATTAGTCCTCCATATACGCCCCTAAAAATTAAAAGTCATCTTTTAAGTTAAGTTAATTTTTTTCGAAATCACATAAATTGAATTAGTTTCACTTAGACTAATTCTGCACTTTACCTAATTCCCCAGTGAGACTAATTTAACTATCCGGTGTAGTCTTGTTCACCGTCCAATAATAGTGTGAAATTGCATTTTGAAAAAAAATTCGAGGAAATTACACTGTGGGGTACAAATCGGAATAAATTTTACAGAAAGGGGACAGCACTGATTTCAAACAAATAATTGTTCATTTGAAAAAATTGCAATGGACCCGTACCCACATTTAATGTGGGTACGGGTCTATTTTGCAAAATTTGCAACTGTAAGCCGTACCACCATTTAATGGTGGTACGGCTTACAGTCTTGTTCAGTTTCTGAAAATAATGGCGCCTTTCATGAACCATGATATCACTATTCTGAACACGTTGATCGATTGTGTCCATGACCATTGCATCGCCCACAACGATATTTTTTAGTTGTATCAACCTCACCCGAGACGAAATTCGACGTTTTTTTAGGTCGGTCACGTTTCTTTGGGTTCTGCGGTACATTAATTTCAGCATTGGGCACCACCTCGTGCGGATCAATTAACTCGAACGCTGGAGCATTTAGGTACGCACTACAACAGGTGTGGACCTTATATACCTCCCAGAATGATGAACCCTACCATATCTCATTGTCCAATCTTCCAGTAGCACGCGCAGCTGCAATCGCATGAACGCAAAGAATTCCACGTTGCTGCCATACGTAGCATGAACAGGTATTATTTTCAAAGTCGACTCGTTTTCTCAAATTTTGTACAGCTTGTGCCCCCTTCACAAATACCACATCCGATTCTCCTTTAATGATAACGTTGTATGATCCGTATCTGTTAAGATCATCTGTGTACAACTTTGTAGCAAAGAGAATGTATGTTAGCCCATATTTTGGCATTTCCAAGGCCTGCTTTTTTCCTTTTGAAATAAGACCTGCTTTTAGCTCCATAATTGTATTCAGAGCTCCCAAAGGATCTTCCTGACGAGCAAGGAGAAGACGCGAGTGTTCAGACTCCACATTCTGTCTCATGCGGCGTATACAGCATAAAATTCCTTCTCTGTACCAGGAAAACGACGCCCAAAGTTTTTCTTCAATGTTATCTAAGTAGTCAGCGCCATTTTCATTTTTTATATAGAGTTTTTCTAGGTTTCCCTTGTATTCTGTTTCCAATTTTACCGACTTTACTGCCCATAAAAGAGTGTCCGACCCACCGAAGCCCGCCGAAGACGCTGCTTTCGCATTTTTTTAGAATGTGGTGTGCACAAGCTACGTGCTTTTGATTAGGTTATGTACTATGAAAATCTTCGGATATACTTTTAGAGCGATCATAAAGCATAGTTGATTGGCACACCAGATGAGAGGCACTTTTTTCATTATTGAATAAATATTTCCATGTATCCTCGCTTTCGGTCATATCCATGCCTATTTCTGTTGGTAATATATTTCTGTTTGAATCAACCACCGAACGCACTAAAAGTTGACCACGGTATACCCTATTTTTAAAATGGGCTGCATCGACGGAGGAGCAAGTTAGCACGGTTTCTAGTACGTGCATAACTAGAGCGGTAGCTAAAAATAAATTTTTGAATATGCTACAACTTCCAATCTTTGAAGTTGCTGATGAACCTGGATTTTGGATCACAAATGTTTCCAGAAAGTTTGTAATTTTCTGAATGGAGGTGTGAAACGATGACTCCTTTTAATTATTGATGAAATTACGCGGACCATGAGTTTTATGAGATGGGACATTGGCACCTAGTTGGGATTGCACTTTATGATGCATGGCCGATGCACTGGCAGCTCTGTTTCCGTTCAACACACTCCTGAGTACAGTTGTACGAGAAAGATCGTTTTCCATAAGACTAGCTGTTCCATTGTAGTTTATGTGCTCGTATACACCTCCCGAACACACGTACCATTATATTGACGATTTCCCTACCGCATTCAATGACTGTTTCTTTCTAAATCGTGCAAAAAACGAGCACACATTTCCTTCTTTCTTGACTTGTTTCTTATTTTTTAATTCAAAGGCAAAAGGGCATCCATATGCAAACGAAAATCTGCCTTTTGCTGATCTGATCATAACTAGTTGCTTATTACGTGATATACAGTGGCTTCTGACAAACTCTTTCGCCTCATAAACATCCAAAAATTCTTGTTTGTTGTATAATACATATGAATTAAGATGTAACGTCGGTTCTGAGAAGTGTCCAGCTATGGATACAGGATGTTGTGCTTCGTCTTCGTGTGACACAATGTCAGGTGGTAGGTCAGACAGCTGTGAAGGTGAGCGTGGTTGTGCTTGACTTCCAACTAAGGAATGAGATTCAATTTGCAATGAAGCATTCGCTGAGTGAGTTTACGCGTTCATTAAGGAGTGTCATTGTAATGGTGGCAGGAATAGGACTTAATCAGACGGTTGTTGGTGCAACTTGTCCAGAATAGTGAGATTATGGTTCATGAGAGGCGACATTATTTTCAGAGTCTGGACAAGACTATAAGCCGTACCATCATTTGCAAAATAGACCCGTACCCACATTTGCAAATGAACATTTATTTGTTTGAAATCAGTGCTGTCCCCTTTCTGTAAAATTTGCTCCGATTTGTACCCCAATGTGTAATTTCCTCAAAATAGTTCCCATTTGTGTAACCGGTAATTGGTGTGATTTAATGTAAAGTTATCTATACACGTATTAGATATTTGTGCTTACTGTGCCGTCGTCGATTTCAGTCTTTACCAGCTCGGATGAGATGACAGAGTTTACTCTCCACCATCTATCATCTACGTAAATTTCTACTTTGTGTTTTAACCACAGCGCGTTTTCAGCTAGCAGATTTCAACCACATTCGCAAATTTGTTTCCAAACGCGAGCGTGCGAAACGAGTGCAGCACCGCGTCACTTAAGACTCCCAGCAGGCAGGGAACGAAAGTGCGCACTTGTCTAGAGGAACCATTCATTGCGCGACAACCCGACGAACAAGCTTTGAGGTAGCACTTTTTGCGCGTCAAACTCAACTTGACCTTTTACTCCTTTCTTCTCTTCTTCTCATCATTTTGCTCAACTCTCCGGCTATACTTATCACACTTCCTCTTGGACCTTCACACACAAAACGCAATTTTTTTCTGAAATTATTAACACATCTTAATACTTTCATAGTACGGAAAAAAACCAAACACCATTACGCTTCCCAAAAATATTTGTTTCACACAATGTCCTCCGCATTCCATATCGATGAAGTGGAAAGCTTCATATCTACTACTACAGGTGAGAATATTGAAAGTAATGATTTACTTCTACGACTACGGGAAGACATCACGATTGAAAATATTAAGAACTTATCTCGAAGGAAACTGAGAAAATATCTAGATGGAAATAATGTTGCATGTAGACGAGGAACCGTCGACTCAATACAGTCAAGACTACTTGCATTCATTAGAAATGATCCCAGCATTGAAGCATCTTCGCAATCCCCATCTACAACATCACATCCTATACACACACATCAAAATGGGAAGAGGGACTTTCTCAAAGTACCTAGAACTACGACCGATCAATAAAGTGGACCATACGAAGGACCTATAATCGACACAGTGAAACGCCGGTTTACTCTAGACTGTTTAGAATTTGATGTACCTATTGACCAACAGATACCTGTTCTTCACATGATGTTCAGGGATGATGCACTTCGATACTTTTCGGACTTTGTGCTACCTAATGTTACATCTGTCGATGAAGCATTCAATAAACTTCAAGAACACTTCATGACTCCGGCTCATAGGGATACCTATACTACTAAATGGAACACTCTTACCTTCGCAGACATGAAACAGAAGAATGTGGGTAAGTCTTTGTAAAACGTCCTGGACATGTTGTTTAATCGTGCCAAGGAACTACAATCTATTCTCAAATGACCATGCGAATCCCAGTTACTACTACGGGACTGTATCATTAGGGCTGTGAAAAATGAACCATTATACACTCCTCTCATCACCACTGCAACTCCACAAGATCCAAACGTTCTTCACACTAGACTTTATCAATGTATTAGACAACAACAATCTGCACATCATACACCTCAAGCTACTAATGCATACTTTGCGGAACAAGACGATGATGACGATGAATTAGACCTCTTCTACGCGGATAGATCGCCTTATTTCAAGAAAAGGATTATGCGTGGATCTTCTTCTTTCTCTACATCCAACAAAAGATTCTCGTCTTACAATAACAGAAGGTACCGTTCATCAGGAAGTCAGCAACAATACAACAGACACTCACCTTCCGAGTTTCTTTTACAACTATGAAGAACAGAACCGACCAAAGTGGTAAGGTAACACTATGCAGGTTTTGCAATTCTTGGTTTCATCTTGAACGGAACTGCGCAGAGAATCCTAAACATCAGGTCAACTACGGGGAAACAGGAAACAATTCACTTGATGATCAAGATAGACAGGAACCTATCTTAGATCTTGACCGGTCTGTTGATGAGTATAACTTTCAAATCGCACCACGGTCATCTTCACATGAAGTTGAACATGGCAAATTAGAGAATGAGAATGAAACACTACACATGGCACTAGACTTGAACATGAAACAGGAAGTTCTGACATCGTCCAATGAGTATTGTATTGATGAACGAATAAGAATTTCACCGAAGTCAAAGAGTGAAAAAGAGTTCTACGAATTTTTCCTTGAAGAAGGAGCTCCGCACTCCGTCACTGGTATTATTCAATGAAAGGCATACCTTAGCAAGCATCATGTCCCACTTTAATTGCTTCAGATTAAAAAAGAAAAGTCACTATCAACTTCTGTGGAAAAGGAAAGAGCAGTACGAAGGCAAATACTATAGGTACTGTAGTAATCAGGGTACCTCTTCCAGCTCACACGTACTTTGATTATCGTTCACTCCTCATCACAAAGGACATACCGATGCTCATAGGACTGCATATCCAGATGAACTTGAATGCAATTACTGACAAAGATCCTTCAAAACCATCAATGAGCCTACGAAAGATTGGAGTTACTTCACCTTTGACGTTTCAACGTGGAAATCTGTACTACATTGGACCGAAAATTTTCGAATTTCTATTCTCTTCATCCGAATTAGCCCATATTCACAGGAACCTTGGTCATTCTACACCCGGATCAACCTACAGTGCTCTCAGACGTGCTTATCCTATTGAGACTGATGCTTTAGACTTGAAAAAGCTGCAAGAAATCTCAAACTAATGCAGAGGATGGCAGTTGTTTGCAAAAAAACTCAACAGATACCGAGCTGTTCTACCGGAGCAATGTATCTTCAACTATGATGTCGCAATTGATGTAATGTTCGTCAATGGTAACGCAGTACTACATGCAGTTTGTCGTCAGACACGCTTCTCTAGTGCATGCCCTTTATTGAAGCAGGACTCATACTCTATGTGGATTACCTTTATGACTATTTGGGATATTCCTTACTTAGGTGTACCGTATAATCTTTGGGTCGATCAAGCAAAAGGATTCCTTTTTGCCCAATTCAGAGCACTATCGAACTCCTTAGGATGCAACATCGTACCCATTGCAGTTGAAGCACACTGGTCACTGATCGCCGAACGATACCACGACCCTTTGCGACGAATCTTCCGGAAGCTAACGATTGCTCATCCAGCTACACCATTCGAATTACTTGTCGACTATGCTAATTTGGAAATGTCACATACTGTTGGACCTGAAGGATACACTCCTGCTATTATTGCCTTTGGTGCACAACCTCGTCTACCAGTTGGTGTTTACGAACAAACTTCACAGTCCTCAACGAATCGAATGGATATCATGAAAATTGCGCGTAAGGAATACGAAGCGATTGTTAGTCAAATTCGGATTAGACGTGCAACAAAAGTTGCTGCTCCTAATGAATCATTCTTCGAACTCACTCCTGGAGATGAAGTGCTAGTATACAGAGAGAAAACTGGCTGGGATGGACCATACATATTTATATTTAATGATGGAAAACTTGCTATTATACTTGATGAAAAGGGAAGAGAACATGAATTTCACACTACTATTCTGAAGCCTTAAAAGCGACCTTTGGTTCCCTTATCAGACCTTCTTAACCCAACAGATGAAGAAGCACAATACTTTGAGAGTAACTTGATTGAAATTGTTCATGACCAACATGACAATCGATTTACGGAAAGTCGAAAGAAAGAATTTGATGGCACCGTAAACAAGAAAGGCGTCATACATTTCCCACGAAGGATCTAACAAAGGATGCTAAGTTTGTTGGAAATTGTTTTGTTTTAGGTATCAAAGATCCTAACACACCAATGCAACGATTCAAACCAAGATGGATTCTAAAGGCACACAAGGATCGCTACAGGCACAGTATTTCAAATGATTCACCTATGCTCATGCGTATGGCGTTTCTATTATGCCTATCTCTATCTGCTACGATGTTTAACTCTACAAGTTGGACTCGAGATGTTGAGAAAGCATACCTGCAGAGCAAACCTCTACAAAGAGAAGTATTTACTGAACCACACCACCTGAATCCAACTTGTCACATGACGTTGTACTCAGAGTCAATATTCCACATTATGGACTGGTCGAATCTAGTAGTTGTTTCTTCAACGTATAATATCATATCTTCAACACAAAACTTGGAATGAATTCAGCTTCATTTGACCGTTGATTTCTCTACAAAATAGACAAAGGAAAACAACCAGGAATTACTGGACTGGAAACTGATGACTCTATCAATAATGGAGATCAAATGTATCGCATGGCAGAAACTACAGCTACAAATTCGTTCATCACAAGCAAGAAAGAGTCAGAGAATATGAAATTATTAGGTTTTGAAATACTCAACAGTTCAAAGCTTATTGAAGTCAAACAGGATCAGCACATTCTTAAACTCCAGAGACTGGATATTCAGAAACTCCCGCAGGATTTGTTTCGTACTGTTCATGGTAAATTGTTATTCATTGCACAAAGTTCTATACCAGACATAGCATATACTGTTGCACAGCTATGCCAAGTTCCTTAGAAGCTTGCTGAACGGAAGACTTCAAACTACTGAATGATTGCGTTGAGTATGTGAAATATACTAAAGACCTAACGCTAAAGTAATCGACTCCAGGTGAAGGAAGTCTTCAAACCTATGTGTTTGTGGACAGCGGATACAAATCCAATCGTGACAGAACAAACCAACTCGGTATGATTATCTTTCTGGCTGATGCTACGAATGCTTGTCATTTTATTCACTGGTCATCATCGAAATGTCCAAGGGTAAATAGGTCTATGTTGGTGAGTGAAACCTATGCATTCTCACAGGGATATGACTACGGTATAAGCTTACTAAAACTGTTTAAGTCTATGAAAATTGACATTCCTCTAGACATTCTAACCGATTGTAAGAGCATCTTCGACACGATTACTGCCTCTAAACGACTTCGTGAATTGCGTCTCATGAACAAAATCGCAGACGTGCATCGTGAATATCGCTTGAATGAGATCACAAATGTGGCATGGATTAGATCTAAGCAGAACATTTCAGATAACTTGACTTGTTTTCATGGTAGCAATATTCTGCATGATTCCATGGCTACTGGTATACTTGAATTCACTATTGAGCAGTGAATCTACAAGGAAGATGCCAAGAAGCCGGTGAAGACTACGTCTGTCTCGAATGGAAATAAAAAGAATGAATGTGATTTAATGCACAGTTATCTGTACACGTATTAGATATTTGTGCTTACAGTACCGTCGTCGCTTTTAGTCTTTACCCGCTCGGATGAGATGACAGAGTTTACTCTCCACCATCTATTATCTACGTAAATTTCTACTTTGTATTTTGACCACAGCGCGTTTTCAGCTAGCAGATTTCAACCACAATTGGAATTATTCGAAATGCCTAATAAATAAAACCTATATGGATTTTCCGAGTAAATCGCATTTTATGTAATTTGGACCAATTTGGACCCGGAAATCAAACTTTTGTGGCTTACACACACTATTCCTTTCGTCCAATCAGAATTGAAATCGAAATACTTTTCGCTGAGATATGATACAAACTATCTCGACGGCAAAGGGGCATGATTTAATTAACAGTTTCAAGACGCATTTCGATCGGAAGAGCTGTTTTCAAAGTACGAAGCCCTGATTGCGTCCTGTCCTACAAAATAACGGTTTAGAACCTCCTTAACAAGGTAGGCACGCCTGTTTCTCGAAATCGCCGAATGAACAGTAGACATGTTTTGAATATTCACTTGCATATCAGGATTATTCATGACATTTATTACATTTCTAACTTGATCAATACTGACGTCTTTACGGAGTAGTAATACATCAGTAAAAGCTTCTGATGAAGATAGTGATCGAGCCCGAACGTAATCAGATCTTGTAGCACAGAATTCGAACACGTGATAATGCGTGATAAGAAAGGCCTTTGGAATAGTAAACAATGGCTCCAAAAGTAGTCTCCAGTTAAACCAATTTACATCCGACGCACAAAATGCACTGTTATTTGAATCAATGTCTTCAATAACCTTCATCGTTTCAGAAGGTACTATAGCGTTTCTTTGCCTTAACTTCCTCTTTACCAATCCAAAAGAACCATCGCACCTATTTTTCGTATGTCCAGATATCAAAAAGTTTAAAGAAATCCTTTCATTAAGTCCGTCAATTACCCACCATGCGAAATACCACAACATGAACCTATTTTTATTTTGACCTACGCAGTTGTCCGCATGTAGCATAAGATGTTTCACAGGAACTGTTGTTGCTATTAATGATGTGAAAAGGTCACAAAAATGATGTAACATTGACCCGACTTCATTTCCGAACTTTTGTTCGGCCAATGCCCCTCCGGTAGTCCATAAATGAATGTTTCATTATAATTACTATAATGTATTGTAAACAAATCAAACTTAAGGCCGGTTACAAAATGCAATTGGCCAGGTGGTTTAACCATATGTGGAAGTAAAAAATTTCCAGCAAAATCGAACACGGAATGGACTGTTCTACAGTCCATAGTTTCCTATGCATTTTCAATGCATGTTTTATAAAATTTAAACTCATTTCCTGCATCTTCCCTATAGGTTTTATATGTATTTTAAATCTGTGTTTTTACAACATCATCAAGAGCTGTAGATATTTCATTACGATAGAAAGTGCATGTATCACAGAAGTAGGAGTCAACTATTAATTTTTTTAACCAAGGAGCGAGTTTTTTCCAAAATTTACAAAACGTGTCCTTAGTAAGCGTATCTATTGGGATTTGATTATTCAAGTTTGAATCAGCAATAATTGCATCTAAAATTGACTTCCAACTTTGTACATACTGTGAATGTGCATCCGCGCTTGTTATATTACTAGCTAACCATCTTACTGGCGTTTCTTCTCATGACCCACGTCCTGTTGGGCATGATAGGGCATTAAATTCAGCGTATCTATTAAAAACGCTCTAACTACATGAGGCTATAGTGAACACTTTTCAACCCTTGCTTTTCTTCTTCTATCTTCATTTGAAATTACGTATTCCTCCACTTCTGCAAGCCTCTTGGCATATGTATATAAAGTTCTAGGATGAGCCTGAACAGTCGCCAAAAATACGTTATGGCAAACACGACGGCCGTGAGGTGCATAAACTGTAGTTGTATTTCCTTCCGATTCTGTTCTTCTCCTTTTCCATTTTCAATTTTGTAAATATGTTGAGTCATAATCAGAAAGCTCATTTGGTGTGTCTTCTTTTGATGAAAGGGGAAGCATAGCCATTATTGTGTTTCTACGTGTGGATTCTGTTAATGTAGAAAACGAAAAAGATAGTTGTTGTAACCCTGTTAGATCGCATTGAGGTGTGCGCTTACATTTCACACTGTATATTCCAAAGTGACGCCTGGAACTTAGTTCAGGGTCAAATCCACTGTCATCGTCATCGTCAGTATTGTCATTAGCTTCGACCCTTTCGATATCGGCATCAATACTGCCATTTTCGTCTATTGGTGAGTTGATTAAATTATTAATTCCCTCAATTGAGAATGCCAAAAAGTCCTCTTCCGGGAATAGTTCAACGTCAAAATATTCCATCGCAAGGAATGACCATTTGTTGTTCCCGGTTTGATGAACGCGTGGTACGTTCTGTGCGTGGTTTTGGGTAACGTACAATACATGGTTGGAAAGGTCTGACTCTCATCATTACAGTGATATGTCTAACTCCATGAAGAATTAGGCATTTCAAGTAATTACAATGAACGGTCACACATTTTCCAAAATGCTCTGTGTAATGTAATATGCAGGAGCAGAGCTTTCTATTCATGCCAATTTTGTCTTAAATATGTGGCTAAAAGCGCAAATATGAATTTGGTAAAGAGAAGTGTTTTTATAGCTATTTAGAGCTTCTCTAGTTGGAGCGGTGAACTTTTTGAAAAATGTTGCTTTCTTTGTTAAAAACGGTGCATACAGCGTGCCTGAAACAGGGACACAATAGAGAGTTTTGATGTAACGAAATCGTTAAAAATACTAACGTTTTCAAAAAGTGGTGGAAAAAATAGCCAAGAATAAAGTTCATTTTTTAACTATTTCGGCTTTGGTGTAACAAATAAGTTAACAGAAAATGTAGTGCAATGCACCAGCACTACAGGTGTTCGGGACCTCTTTCCACAGTAGCCCGTGTTGATATGCACTCCACCAAAGGGTGAGAGAGAGAGAGACTGGGAATCAGGGTGGCGTCCCATCGATCGATAGACGTAGTCGTATCAGGCTAACGGCGTCTATCACCGGAGGGTTAGAGTAGGTGGTGGGGTGGCCGCGTGAGATCGGGATTCGAGTAACGATTCTAAGGCGGTGGTTAATCATGCGAGTCAGGTCGAATCTGTGTCAACGTTGGTAAGGCGGAGGAATCTAACGGGCGCTGTGTTGAGCCAGATAGCGACGCGTGTAATGCGCGGATGACTGACTATCGCGGACGAGATTGGGAAGCTATCGTAGCCAAAGTGTCTTCGCTATGACCGACGAAGGCGAACTTTTGGGATAGAAGAAGTCTCAGTACTGCTTGCGTTTATTATCGTAGAGGGAATTCAGGGCGAAAAACCCCGTTAAGTGAGCTTCACCCGTCACTTGACGGCGAAAGGAGGAGCGTACAGTACACCAAGTACAGTAAGGTACTGTACTGTATGTACAGCTGTCCGGAAAACACGTGGCCGGTGGTTCAATTACCTGAACCAGGCCAAACGTAGAAAACGTGACAAAAGCGACAAAAAGTGTGACCGAAACGACAGAAGGTGCTGACATTGAATTTGAGGTCGACTACGTCCATGTGTAGCGATCAATTTGCACTATACTACCCCTCATCAAGAGTAAGGAGCGATGCGCGAACCCGAATGGCCGACCAATTTGAATAACGCGAGCGCCTCTCCGGCTTATCAACGGTCGTCTCCTTATCCGAATTAAATTTCGTCAGTTTTGCAATTCGCTTTCAATCAAAAGCGTCCGTTCATTCGCCACAATACGACCTCGTGGTTTTGCCATTTAAGCTCCATAACTGCCGCGATGGCAGGTGAGACCGTTCCAATTCCTCCATCTACTGGAGTCTCGACCGTAACGGACGACATTTAACAGTCGACATCCGGTCCTCCTGTGTCTGCCGAAGAAACTTCCCCAACAGACCCAACCGCTGCGACAGCGTCAGTAATGCCCCATGCGATGACTCGGGGTATGACTTAGTGAACGTCACGTGCGGCGAATGAAGTTCATCCACCAGTACCCAACTCTCCTGCGGATGGAACGTCCACGACTCCTCCGGAGGATGCGAGAAGACAGCCCAGTTCCCTGACTGGTAAGAATAAGCAATACCCCGCACCGTTGCGTTTGACGATGCAGGGCCCTTCGATGATCCTGAAGTATTCGGCAAGGCGCCATGATTTGACATGAACGCTGTGAAGGATGGGACCATCGTACCTCGTTATGCCCACGAGGGTTTTCTTTCCGGTGGTATACCGTTAAGTGCGATGGAGACGGAATCATGGCGTCTCCAGTATGTTGTTATGACGATGACCTGCGCATCGGTTATGGTCGGACAGTGGCAGGCGCGACGTATAGATTTTACAAAGACTGCACATGCCTGTTTGAACCGTTTTCTGAACTTCACTCCCGTTCCCGCGAATCTTCGAGTTGATCTATTCCTCTACCACACCAAGGGTGAGATGGAGTACGTGACTAATATAGGCCGCGTGACAGCTGAGATGATGGAAGGATGGCGTGGCCAGCTGATGGTGTCTAACGATGCAATGTTGTTCACCAAGCCGTCGGTCAAGGCGGAATTTCGTCACTTCCGGAAAGATTCTCCTTACTGGAAAGTCCAGGTTCCTGATGAGCGTCGATTTAGGTCAACGTATGGCCGTACCGTATCAATGCGTCATGCAGCACCACCTTCGCCCCAACTCGCGCGCAAATGGTTGGGTTCAGTTAATCAAGAACTGGGCCGTGTTGAGGTTCCCAGGGGTTCTTTTGTCGAGCTCCGGCCATGTTTCTCGTATGTCTGGACCGAGATACATAAATATCCCAACAGCGGTTGGTGGGTTATGGATTACACCGAAATGATGGCTAAGACTGCCGCGTTCCTTCTTCCGGAAGCGTATGATAACTACTGTCTCTGGTACGAATCTCCTCACACGATTCGTTTCAGTCGTGAGCTGGATTTACTTCCAATACTGTATAACTAGGCGAACGTTGACGAGTATCCCGGTATGTTGCTTGTGATCGAGAGGACCCATTTCGCTAGTCTTTCCCCAACGTGACGAGCACGGGGTGAGAAGCGTTATGACAGTTCTCCTGGCTGTATTGGTCCAGGAGCAGATTAGACGTATTATGACACCATTGCGCGTCGTGCGATTGGTGAAGCTGAAGCACGTCGTCTAGTCACTCGTACGAGACCTCCCATTCCGGGTGGTCATCCGG
>JAULBU010036486.1:0-15373 GCA_032358235.1 Odonthalia washingtoniensis | reverse complement strand
TGCTGACCAAAATAAATAAAAACAGTCACCTTTGTCATTTCATCTCGTTCTCTTGAAACCTTTCTCTTTATTTTACGCATCACTGGACAATGATGAGTAAGCGACCCCCACCGTTTGGAATTTCAGTAGGCCGTGCACATATATTATCTATATTTAGTAATACACACAACCATCCAACCCATAAATTCAATGCAGCACTGCGTCTAGACAACCATACCACGTCCATATGAGATTTCAAATGCTCCTGTAGAAATAATCTTGAAGGGTAACGGGAGGTACCATAGTTCCTTCCTTCTTCATCAGTTGCAGAATTTCCAGTGTTGATATTATGATTTCACAGATGTCTTTTGTGTTCTTATGTCAGGTTTTCTTCACCTGGAAAGTATTCTTCTATACTACGAAATAACTCTGCAATTGGTTGTATTGGGAAATCGATTCTGTCCGTAAATGATTCTTTTAAGGGACCTTTCATTGTTTCTTCAATTTCAAACAGATCTGACATACAATCCATAATTTATTACTCATCACTATCCAACTGTTGCTTCTTTCTGTTGAATAAAGCGAGACCACAGCTTTAATAATGGTTCAGAGATGCCTGAATCCATTTATACGCTTCCGGGCAAGTGGTACAAATTTCCATGTGTTCCATTTGCTTATAAGCAGCTCACATCTATGCCACGTTTCTCAATTCCAAAATTTGTTCATGCTCGAAACATATATGGGCACGATGAGCATCTGGAATTAATGCAGACTTCAATATCGCCTTTTTTCTGAAAGAAGTTAAACAACACATAGTCTCTTCCCTTCCTCGTTCCTCCAATTGATCTAAAGTCGTTTCGATCGACTATCAAGAGGTATTTTTTCAACCTCTTTTTAACCATCTTCATCTTGTAAAACTTTGTATATTCTATTAAGTAACATATTCTTTATAGTCACTGCATATGTACAAAGTTGAACCCTTCTATGAAACATAACAGAATATCCAGGTGGACTTATATCTGGTGGCGGAGTATTTTCATAAGGGTCTAATGTTTCACTATGCGTACTTGGTTCCAAGGCCACCGAGCTGGGCTTTGATCGTTTAGTTGACAAAGATGTTCCAGATGGTTCTTTTCTCCGTTTTCCTGTTGTCTTGACTAGTACCTCTGTCCGAATTTCAAGAGAGTAATCATTAATGTCTATTTTAATTGGGATACTCCGTGCCCTTTTCTTGCTTCTAGCAGTCACTATCATACGTTCATGCACACCCATTCCACCAGTCGTCAGATTTCCTTTTGCCAAATGGTCATTTTGATTGAAGAAGTATTCCCCTTTTTTCACAAGCCTCCCGTAACGAGACGATACAAGGGTAGCCAGAGTTTCACCCCTGTTACCTGGAAAATACTCGAATAGCCTCATGTTATTAAAAAATATGCCATGAATGGTTTGCGATCTTGTTCTTGTCTCCGGATTGACGACATCTATTAGATGCTTCATGGTTGTAGGAACTTCTTTTTATTCCAATTCGCAGCCTCATTCAAACATTCCATCTACAGAAGTGTGCAACGCTGTTAAAACTTCAATGCCAAGACTGTATAAAACGTTTGCATCAAACGTACCAGTGCTTGGGCTTGCTAAGAATGCTTCCACACAATCCAAAAGAGACAATACATCCTCCGTTGCACAAAACAACACACCACTGTCCAAATAGGTCACCCCACTTTCACCACATTATTTATCACTTCCTAATTCCGGTATTATACTGATCTTTTGAAAAACAACCGGTTTGTTGAACATAATTTTCCCAACGCGAGCATATCTATCATATGTGGACCGGATCTTTCCATCAAAAAAATTGCATGCTTCCGTGTACCTCGCTATATCCTTTGTTCTTGCTTCATGAAATGGCACACCATACTCTTCAGACAACGTCTCACCGTACTACATTACACTACTCATGAGATCGATGAACGAAATATCCCTTTTCTTTTTCGAGAACGATATATCTCGAGACCGACTTAGCTTAATCAACTACCATGGTGTCATGCCCACTATATCGGCTCGCACCACTAGGATTGTTTGCTCATTTCACATCTGGACTGGTCATTCCGCAACGAATTTGGAGTGCCGACGGGCGGTTTCAACCATCTACCACAACAAGCGACTAATCCCCTTCAGCACAAGTCTGCAATTCTTTTCATCGCATAGACGAGAAATATATTAAATATTCCATCAACTTTATCACTTTGAAATGTTACTTAAATCATTACATGTTCTTAAATCATTACAAAGCCAACTTGATACTGCTCTTCTTGAAATGATGTCACGAACGTATATCGATGTTCATTGTTCAAATCCCGGAGTGGTTTCGCAAAATTTCTTACCTGATTCCCAAGAAGCCATATTTTGGTGGGAACACAATTACCAATTTCAAAATCTCTCAGCTCCGGAGCCGTACTAGCTCACTTGTCCTCCGAATTTTCCGTTCATTTATCCACGGCCTTCGTTGTCTTAGAGTTAGAAAAATAAACTGGCCTGGCTGTTCCATTTCCTGAAGCTCTTTTAAGTTTCTTCTATCTGTACTGTGCATTAAATACGGATATGGTAAGTTCTTCCAGATGCGTTAGATACAAACTCCAGTAGTTTGTATTCTGTCCATGTTTTTTAGGACCATTCAGTACCCATTTCTCTATGGATCTATTTCCTTAATCACCATTACCCCGTTGAACAATGGCTGTATCAACAAATAAGCTAGGTGAATCGTCTCTCTTCGACTCTATTGGTGTTTCCTTACAAGTTGGCGGATATGACCCCAAAGGACAGTCTTGCGGGTAGTATAGACTTACGCGGACGCCTCCTAAACCCCTTGCAGCTTCATCTTTCACTCAGTCACCTTTCAGGAGCGTTTTGTGAAATTGTTGTTCCGTCCTAACCGACAGTTCTAAGTCCATGCGGAGGGGAGTTTCGGGTGCCAAAGAGCTAAAAGACGTTTTTTCCCTATGTTTCTCCGTTGGATATTGTTGTTTAGTTGATAATTTGACAGTATGTTGAGGGAAGTGGAGGTCAGTTGAGAGTGAATCCGTATTATATATACGTTCCGCTTCGCGTTGGTATGACCTGAGTTTTGTTGTTTGTTGTGACCGCCGATATTGCAATTGTAGTTATTTGTGTCAGTTGATATAGATTTGGTAGTATTCCAAGGCAGTTAATGATATCGCTTATGTCATATGGCTTCCATTATCAATTAGTTGCATATTTTTGTAACAATTTCTGACGGTGACACGGCGGCAAATTGCCACACCAATTACAAGGAAAGTGAAAAAAAATACCTCCAACTATTGTGAATTATAATTACAGTAAAAGTTTTCAAAATTATCATTTTTGTTCAACTAATCTTCATATGGGCGGCAACACGGCCGTTAAATCCATCTCCAAGTGACTGTTACATTTTCTTCCTTCATCCGCTTCCACTCTCCGATATCCCAAAAGAACCACTTGTTATACTAATGTCATAGTACTAATACTATTTACAACTATGACCGTGATATGTGACATCTATTACATCCCAAAACGTTTTCCATCATCTACCACCAACCAACACCTATTGTATCATTTATGTCATTCGTTTTATTTCATCCACTCCTTACATCATAATTTCAATATATCCTCTACAATTGGTTTACTAACCAATATATAGTAACATACGATTATATGATATAATCGTCATCGTCTTCAGCAACATTCTCCACTTCAACATTTTAACAACATACATAGTGTCTTAAGCTGCGGCTTTATCTGTACATTCTTGACAAGATATCTCCAGAGATCAACAAAACAGTACCAGCTCGGATCTGACTGAGGTTGAATTGACCCGTTTCCTCCTGTTTCGCTTTCTCGACATTTACAATAGTGTTCAATTCAAGGACAAATTCAACACTAAAAATATCAACTTTCAAGTTTCTTTTCATCGGATCTCGTCAACCGATGACCCAATCTGTGCTTCAAATGACATCCATTTCGAGCAAAAAGAAAACAAAAGGACGAGGCTTTTGATAATAAGGGATTTCATATCAAGAAGTGCAAATGGTGACAAGGTCCGTGCAGGGATGAGTTCATAGCAAGTTCGGCAGATAGGCCGTGCCTCTCTTGCAATATATAGTTATGATCGCACAGATTCACGAATAATCGAAATGTTCCAGGGCCCATTCAATGATAAGGATAATTCAACCGGATTTTTGGTCGGTCCAAGTTACATCCACCTCATAATTCAGACCGTTCAAAAAGGAGCAAGCGCTTTTCCATTCAATATGTCCATTCCAACAACTTTTGAGTGTCTTTTGTTCTTTCCTATCATTTCAGTCGTATCGCACTTCATCATAGATAACAAGACGAACAACAAAGTTTACAAAAATTTAGTAAATATTAAACATTTCACTGGAACAAGAATTATGTTCATTTTTCAAAGATTTTGTGAATCCTGGGCTCTGATTGGTCAATAAATCGGCATTCAACTAGTCAGCACATTACTTTTTCCATACATGCATTAAGGCTCAGACACTTCTAAAATCATTGTTCTTTCGTCCAGACATATGGGATTCTCCACTTTGACACAGGAAAAAACGTTCACAAGTAACAACGGACCTTTGAATGAAGAAACATCGGTGTCTCCTGATTCTTGGAAGCAAATAACGGTGCGGGGTACTGCACCTAGGTACAACACGGACTTTTTTTAGCAACCTGTATGAAATATTGATCAGTGCAAAAATTTATGATGTCTATTTGAATATGGAAACAGCTCCCTTTTGGGTACCTTTCTTCTGTAAACCTGACTGCTTGGAATTACTACAATTATTCTGTTACCTGGCTGGTCATGTGTGTGAGGCTCTTAACATCACCGTTCCACAACTTGATTCTACTCCAATATTACCGCTGCTATAAATTCCGGATGTATCTACTACTTTTGCAAAGTGCGGACGCTCTCCGTTCCTTGAAGAAGACGGAAGAAGGAACAATAAATCGAAGGTTCCAGGACAGGGAAGAAAGCCACTGATGACAAAATAGAAATAGAGCCACAACTAACACCGGAATCAAGACTACATGGAAAACATGAAGATGAAATACAACCAGCAGCTTCAGAGAAATTGAGCATTGAACACAGGATTCAATGGAATTGTTGAAGTAAAGTATGCAGAATTATTGTTGTTTCTAAAACTCCGAATTCCCAGCCCACATTGATACACATGAGGATGCTATGGGTCATACTTTACATGAAAAGGTGTATTTCATTCTTACAGACCTTCCATACAACACCAGGCTCGATCGGGACAGTCCGAACTCAGAACATGATCAATTTGTTGACGAATACATGAAATAATTAGTGGATTTATGTGATGCAATGTTGAAAAGGGAATTCATGCATATATATTTTGCTCCATATTGAAATTTTGGTGTTGCGTTAATCAAATCAAATTATTGAAAATTATCATCTCATTGGACAGCCCGAAAGAAGATGAGATTGGGAAAGATATAAAGACGGAAATAAGTGTCTTTAGTGTGGAAGAAAATCACCTCTACTACACGAAGGAAAGGGGTTACTATACTTCTGATTTTAGGATCCCTCGTCCGTCGCATCTTTTGGTTGTTAAACAAGCCGTCCACTTCTGGAAGAAAGGTATGGAATGTAACCACGAATTGAGAAGGTTAAACTACAGTAATTCCTGTTCCATTCATTCTGTTCATCCCGTAACATGTAATGAGAAGAACAATATCCCAAGGATGCCTACCAATGAAAAGACATTCTTACCTATAGAAACCAAGCAAACTGGTGCTAGATCAATGCTGAGGTCTGAACAAAAATAGATGAAATGGATGATGGATATTATTGAGAAATTTACACATGCCTGTCAGTTGGTTCTTGGTCCATGTGCGGGTACATTTTCCGGTAATGTCATGTATGATTCTCCTCAAGAACAGGAATGTTTTTGGTAGTGATATAGATGAAACTTGTTTGGAATGAAGTTGGATTCTACTGGGTGCTATATTTGCTCGACAGTTACTGAACGATGAATCAAATATCAACAGAACGTAAGAACAGCTTCCTGAAGCCAGATTATTACTGAAAGAACTTGAATTCATTGAAGTGAAAAGAAGAAGAGATATATGGCATATCCCGTTGGACTTACTGCTGTTCAGAATTTTCGGAAGTATATTCACTAATTCCTTTCAGATGTCGTTGGGGTGGAGACTTGTACATTAACAGTCGTTCCATACCTTGCTAAAGGGTGGCCAACATCGAAACTCACCCTTGAAGGTATTACAAGAGAATTATCAAACACGACAAGTCCGGTTTGGGAGTTTTCGCAGAAAAACAATTCCTACAGGTCTTCTTATAGGTTATTAATATGGAACCTTGGTTTACGGAATTATCTCCGGGAGCAATTCTCTTACGAAGTCATATGGTGCTTGTTTTTTGTCAGTAACAAAAGATCAGTTCTTGAAATAGGCGGCAAATTTGGATAATTTATTGACAAATGATGATGGTTAAAAGTATGAGGCTTCAATTATAGCTTCTCCTGGTGTGTTGCAAGGAACATAAATTATTTTCACTACCTGATTGGGGATAGAGCATCTCGTGTGAACTGAAATCATAACGCAAGAACTGCAAATTTTGTCTTCCGGCGGAATAGAAAGTTGAAAACTGATGCAGCAATATTATCTCAATTTGTACTATCTACTATACATTTACATAATCCAAATTTTCATTTATCTATCGGAACTATTCTTCTTATTGTGCATTTCAATACTCTATTTGAAATTCATCATGAAATCACGGATATTGCCCCTCATTATTTGGGGTAATATCGGTCACTGACATGGCATGTATGATTTCCGACAGCCATTTGGTTCCGTTACGATCCGCGAGCGTTAAGCTTGCATCTGTTACCAATACCACTTTTACTGACTCTAAGTCCAATTTCTTGTAAGTAAGCCCGACTTCTTTTCTTGTTTCATGGTGAAGTATTGTCTTTTTCAACAGTTTACATTCTTCCACCGTTCATTTCTCTGCATCTGGCACCAATAACTGAAAACTTGCACATACGTCTAGCCTTCAGTTTATTCCAATATATTGGATGATTTCTCGCTGGCCTATGAAGCTCTTCTCATCATGTGGGATTTTTACCTTTATTATCTTGTCTTTTTTTTCATGGTGACCGTCTTGTTTGTTGAGTTGGAAGTAATGTCTGAACGGTTAAAGGTTATCGGAGTTTTTGAAAGGATGGTGGTTGGTGTTGCTTAGAAGCTTTTGGTGGGTTCGTCTTCTAAAAATTTGGTTGTTCCTATCCTGAGGATATAATCCACTTGGAGGAGTACTATACCATCTAGCTTTCCACTATTTTTGTCGGATTAACACGCAGGGATCGGTTACCGTTCGGGACATGTTGCGCCTTTCGGTACGGTGTTCGAGGTACGTTTGGTACTAATGTAAACCTGAATCCGGTATTCCATAAAGTGGACGTATCACCTTCAACACTGTCCCTCCTGGTAGATTCATCTCTGAGGGGGGTATATGTACACATTGCGCTCTAGATATCTGTCGTTTTGTATGTAGGCCTGGATTATGTCTCTTAGGAATGTTATTAAGTCATTAATTGATGCAGCCTAACTTATTAATACTCGTTGTGATGATATTTGGACGGTTGGTTTATTCGTCGCTATTGATGAAGTGACAACGTCTGAATAATTTCGACCAAACAATCTTGATTTTTGTCTCAGACCCTGTCCAGCGCACTTCATTTCATCAATTAATCGAGAGCCAAACACCCCTGCACCTTTCGGTACATCTTTTGTACTTTCTAGTTTTAATGTACCGTTCTTTAGCAACCCTTCTAACTCATTCCTTCTTGATTCAACAAATAAGTCCTTCGTTATTTTCCCTTTTTTATATGTTCGAGATTACTCTCATCTGATCATGCTTCTGGGTTAGGTAATATCTGCTGATATTCGTCTACCATCTTGTTTCCTTCATGGACATTCAATTGTGATCGTACCCATGGCTTAACACAAGAAGACATGAATATGCTCCTCCCTGTTTGTGTTTGGATTATCGCTGTCTCTCCTTCTATACTGATGAATTTGTGGGGTCCCTACCATGTTTTGGTTTTTGTTCTATAAATCAATAACTCAGAACCAGCTGGGAGTTTTATACAGTTGGTAAGTTGCTTCCTTTGCTTCTGAAGAAATTAACGTACGTAATCCAAACGCGATTCTCCTTCTGTGTTGTTCCTTTCCTTTCTCAATCATTTCGCTTCCTACGGCTTTGGAACTCTCAAATTGGGTCAACGATGGTTATGTCCTTTGCGGTGTTGGTATTACTCCGAAAACAACGAGAATATGGCATAGACCCTCTGGTCCCATTGCTGATTTCACTGTAAAGACGGTCAATGTAAGGTATTTAGCGTCAGTAGTATCACGTCCCAAGTCCATCGTAATGTTCAAGTAAGCTTCTGTTGATGGAGCGTGGTAGCGTTCTACCGTCCCGATGGTACCTGGGTTCTCAAGGGGGACTTCTTGCAACTTCACACCTGCTGCTCAATTTTCAAGTTTCTCTTCATCTCTCTACTGATGTATCCAGATCCTTGGCCTAATGACAGGTGGTTGGTTGGGCCGGAATATACTAACGTCCAAAGGTTTTGAATGTAATGCCATATCTCATTTGAGAAGATTGGTTCTTTAGAAAATTTGCAGCACAGAAATGCGTCGCTTTGTCAACCATATGTAACACTGCCTTACCGGAGATGAACATCGTGTCTTACTGGACACTGTGTTTGAAAAGTAGTCCATTCGTTCCAACAGTCAGCTTGAAACTTTGCGGTGCCCTTGTATTCTTTTGACATGGTTGTCATTCCGTGGCTATTCTTACAATACCATATCTAATTTCGTTTGTTTAGGTTTCCTCCATTTGCTCTACGTAGTAGACCTTCTGTTGCTGATATGGGTCGATGGCCGAATGATTTGTGAATGTTTCTCAATTTAGATTCCGTATATAATTCATACGGTATGTCAGATGGATACCAAATATGAATTAAGAAGTAATTTATGAACTTCAGTTCCTGCTTTCGTCTTGAAAATGTAACATATCTCCCTTGGGTACTTATAAGCAATAATTTTTCAATCATGTCCTTCATCGACATGAATGTAGGTACATCATCATCCACAACTATGAAATCTACATCTACAATCAAGCCAGGATCCTTGAATGGTATCTGAGATTTCGCTAAAGCAATTTGTTTCTGATCGCGGGGGACTCGATCGTATGGCTTGGATACCCGGAACAAGCAATCCTGCTGATTCTCTTACTAAACCAGTGTTAAATACCACGTCACCATTATACTCCATCATGAAAAACAACGTGTTCGACATCAAACCACAAGGATGGCAATCTCGTACAAAATAAAAGGCGCGGCGTATCGATATTGACACTCCGATACACCCAACTTCGTGCGAGAAGATGGCTGAATGTTTGAACAATGGTGGATGACGGCAACGGAGGATAAATATGGTAGTGTTAAGCACAAAGCTTAACGTAAGGGGAAGTGATGGTAGTGTCAGGCACAAAAGCCTGAAGTAAAGAGAAGTAGATGGTAATTTCCAAGGACAAAGCCTGAGGAGAAGGAGATGGTAGTGTCAGGCACAAATCCTAAAAGATAACAAAAAGATAACAACGGGATAAGAACCTCGGGTGACGTTTCGGCTCACAAAGCCAAGGTTATAAATGATGAAATCGAGGCGTAGGTAGAAGTCGGCGCAAGTTGATGGAACGTGAGGGACCCTAAACAGGTGGTTAATAAAGAGAGAAGAAGGAGGAGTGTTACAAGAAGCAGTTTACAATTGGGCGGGAAAAGGAAAAATTATAGAATGACTTGACACTCTATGTTGACACGTTCGAGCAAATACACGGTACTGTTCTTACTCGACCGGTACAATACATTTCCACTGTAACCGACATTGTCTTGAACTGTAGGATATAAAATAACTGTGCCCTACAGCACGGCTGACGCTCTTCCTTCACAACACGTGTGACTGACAGCAATTCGAATCAATTCGAATCCGCTATGTCTGACACGAGGGATCTTGTAGAAGCGCTTTGACCGATGCTTGATGTTAGTATCAAATTCACACCTCAGGAGGAAGATGAAATGGAAATAAAAGGTGGACATTTTTAGATTATCATTAAATTTGATGGCTTCAATATCTCAACCGGAGCAGTACCCCTGATCAAAAATTCGAACGACCCACTTACCACGCCTGCGACAAACCAACGATACATCTGCAAAGCTATAAGCGACTTAGCGGCCACCTTATGGACTTCCACCAGTGGTACTTCACGGAGTTATTAACCATTCCTCCAGATCAAATTTTCACGTAAAGATATTTATCTATATCAGAGAGATAGGTCGATTTGCGCGTAGAGAAAAAAATTAATCGCTAACTGTATAAATAGCTTTTCTGGTCATTCATTCAGTATTCCAATGCAAATTTCTATTACTATCGCTATTCCTATTACCCATCATAACATAACATCTAACATTTAACGCACTTCTTTTACAGTTACGATTATTACTACTACATTCTGACAATGTTTTTAATAAAAAAACCCAAAAAAAGAGAAAAAGGATTCTGATAATTTTATTCTATTTGTAGGTAGACATCTACATCTATTTCAGAGCTACTCCCCTAGTGTAAACCGTCACGAAGACCCGGGCGAACTGCACTTTACACTTTTCACTTCTAGCACCGCGTCAACGACTACTGTCTACGAACGCTTTTGGCGTTCTCATTTACGATAACAACGACATCAGCATCTTTCCCATATTACCCTTTTCGTTCTTTACTTTTCCCTTTTCAATTACTAAACTATAGTTACAATTTTTGACGACCAGGTGTAGTCACCCAGTCAACTAAAGTCGCCAAAGTTTGTATTTTTACAAACCTGTCCTACTCGTCCACTCGCTACCTGTTGTCAGTTAGCCTCACCTCGCTCCGTTTCGTCCACCTGTCTTCGCCCGTGACTTCTTCATTTGCATTCTCCTGCGCGGCTACAGTATACCCCGATACACCTGTCCAAACTGGACTAATCATAAGCTACAGTACCTGCTTTACTACAGCGATAAAGTAGCCTCAGATTATAGTCACTGCACTACGACCTGATGCTGATTGTACATTGTCAAATACGTGGCCTTTCGCGACTCCGTGTATACTTCGACAGTGGCCGTGGCGTCACAATTCTCTATAATTATGGAATATAATTAAACTACACTTTCCAAATCCCCATCATATTTTCCTAAAAACGTTGGTTGGCCTGAATATCCTTCTACGATATTTGCTACATCTCGTTCCCTTTGGTTAGAAATGGAAAAATAATCTTGTGTTGGTCTTTCTCTATCCTCTTGACTCATACATGGATCCTGTTTCTTATCTGGAGTTTTCTCCATCCTTTTTGATCTCCATCATCGTCGTCTGATGGATCTTCATCATCGTCAGGATCGAAATCTCCTTTTGCTTCGACATCTTGTCTTCATCTTTGATTGCGTTCATAATTTTCCTTCCTTCATCCATGGTTCTTCTCCCTTCGCCCGTGTTTCTTCTTTCTTCATCCTCTTCACTCCTATTGATCCTTGGTATATCGTCTCTTGCTAAGTGGTACATCTGGTCTGGTGGTCTCATGTCTTTAATCTCGCCCAACTGCGTAGCTTGTGTGGTCTAAATGCTGTTATGAAATCCTCTCACAAGATTCCCCTCTCATTTTGGTTCTCTGGTATGCGGATAGTATACTATGGGTATATTCCTTCGATTCTTTCAACTTGGCTGCCTTTGCTGCTTTTGTTGAGTCTGGTGGGAGTGGTTCTGGATCGTCCGTATATTTTGGATATGGTGTTATATCTTGGGAAGTTCTTTGCAATATAATATCATATTCGGCAGTTGGTTTCGTTTGGATTTGTTCCGGTGTAGTATTCGGGGTTTTTGGTTCCAGATTGTTTGTGTCTGGTTCGATTCTAAATCATGCGGAACTTTTTTCTCGATCTCTTCCTGCTCCACTTCGTAGACCTGTTCCTTGTGGTGCTAGTTTAGAAGTCATATATTTTATCAAATTTGTGAAATTGGCTTTTGAGCAAGTTATAACTTTCATATTGCCTTCTTTCAGAAATCTTCTACTATTTACCAAGCCTTCACTCCATAATTAAATTTATCTGGTTCCTTCAGCAATTTCCGTATTTTTTAATATCTTATCCCCCTTTCACTCTCTTCCTGACGTAGGTCGCTTTGACGTACGGTTGATTGATAAAGTCTGGAGATGAGTAACACCGTTCTCCTTTACAATCCGTTCAATCGACAAACCCACTTACTATTATTCCCTAGTCCTAGATTCGCGACTAGTAGCCCTTCCTAATTGAAATTGCTAAGTAGCGACAATCAGTCTTTCAACTAAATCTTTTCAGTGTCGGGGCACGATGGCCACTTTCTTTTTACCCAGATGGGGGCCACTGATTACCTGGTGATGCTTTCGCGTCAATATTGATTTCTTCATTTCTTGATATCTCTTTTACATTTTTAGAAATGGCCAACTTGAGCAAACATATATATATATAGGAATGTTTGCCACTTTGCTACACGTGTGATTACACGTTCCATGTAATCTAAATAATAAGTAGAATCAAACTTTTGTCGGTAAAGTTGGCGTGGTGGCTAACTTTCTACACGTGTTCTTCGCTCTTATGTGTTTTGTGTCATCTAAATGCAATAGATTGAAACCTCCTTAACTGTGTAAATATTTTCGGAATACTGTATGGTTACACGTGTGTCATTCTGTTCTTTTCAAATGTATAAGTTTCTTCCTATTCACACTGATGCGTTGTCGTGTAGGATACTCAATTTGTGCCCTTTTATAATCCCCCCATTTCTTCTTCTCCCTATTTCAACAGCGGCTGTTGTGGACAAACATGTTCGTCATCTTCTTGACAGAGCATGTAAATGTGAAACTTTGCGCATTTGTAGAAAAAACTCGCATTTCATTTCCCCTTCTTTTTGTTTGAATACCACTGCCCGAAAGATTGCACCACCAGCACGACATCATCAGATGAGGCTTTGAATAAATGCACTGTCCACAATGAGACACTCTACTTGGCGTCACCTACATCACTTATAAATGGACCAGCTTCTCGATACTGAACCATCATATCTTTGACCAGGTTAAGCAACGTACGGTGTTGATAAAACAGTTTCCTGTCACCGGTATTTCTCATGTATGTGTTTCGGCCTTTGTTGTCCACAAAGTTTGATTTCATCAAATCATAGCCGATATCCACACTCGCTTCAAGAAAAGGAACCCTATATTCCTTAGTAAACGCCATTTCGTATTGAACAACACTGTTCACAGTATCGAGAAATGAAATATCTCTTCGATTCTTATCAATTGTGATGTTGCTTGAGAGACTTAAATTGATAATATCCCAAGATGACAAGTACTTCGTGTCCATTCCTGTCGAACTAGACTTCAGAGCTTTACTTTAAATTACTAATACCCACACTATGTCCTGGAAGACACTCAATCTACTTTGATAGAATGGGTGTATTTACTATCAAGCCTACATGGTACTAACACGTGTATAATCTACTCTCTCAGAGAGAGGAGTAGATTATACACGTATTACTGTACAGTGTCTTGGAAGCTATGATAGCTTCAACGACACTATACAGTAGAACACTTTTACATCATGGCATACCATTTTATCTTCCACGAGAAAATATTTTTTGTCTTGTATCGGCTTTTGGCATTCCTATTGGTTGTCTATGTAACCATCGACTAAAGCGAATTCGTGCGACATAAATTGTATGATGACGATTACGGTAGGACTCAAGATGAGATGATGATGATGACGGGAAGTATAAGATGAGTTAATGAAGATGATGACAGAAGAAGATAAGACGATACGAGATGATGACTAAGCAATAAAATATAATATGAAAAAGGTATACGGTCGATGACAGAGGAAATAACTCAAATCGCAAAAGACGGATGACGCGTTGGAAAAGGAGACGAAAACGGACGATTAGGAGGAAAATGTGACGAAAGTCAAGAGGGGGAAAGATACCCGAATAAGGGAGAGTGTAATAAGAAGCGAAGACAATAAACAATAAACAATAGCAAAACATAATTTTTACTCGTAATCGACGATTACGAGCATGGAGCTGTCTCTTACCGTCTTTGTTAACTTCTTCACGCAGCTATGTACATGCATTTGTGATAGAAATCCAGGGCTTGGAGTGGAATTAAAACATTTCTCACTTTCCGCGTTTTCCTTCTGTTATTGTAATGTCTGCAGATCATATATATATGATCAGAAATTATATAATATTATTACAATCATTTTATCTGAGCGTTGCAGCAGACATGGTTGACGAAGTAGTTGTTGGGTTTCATTTCAAGTTGCGTGGTAGATGATTGGTTAGATTGTTGCCATATGATGGATGATTTTGAGAGAGAGAGATGGAGAACATTCGTGTGAAAATTAATGGTTTACGTTTCTTAAGGATACCGTTGTCGTTTTGGGAGGGCTATGATGATTCATTCTTGACGATTGAAATATTAAGTAATGACAGGATCCAGATTGTGCTTGACGTGTAGATAATACAAAAACGAACACTAATCCATATGCATAATCGGGGGATGGGTTCTTAAAATCAGAACGATCTGATGATCCAAACTTCTTCGTGTAGAATGGAGGGACGGGGAAGATCAAATCGTAGTAGATAAACATGAAAGGGAAATGAGATGTTCAGTACCTTCCAACTAGTATCGAAATTACAACATAAACAGAGAAAATTAAGTAAAAATTCGTGTTGTCGAGGATTCGTTCTCAAACTTGTCTTTCTCTCGAATCGCAAGTTGCTCCGTTTTATCTCTAATTTGAACCATCTGCTAGAAATGGGATTCACGGAGCACGTAGACTGCATCGACATATTGAGGTAGAAAGCTGTTACAGAATTATTATTTTCCTGCCCGATGTAACGGCTGAAACCGTTATGCCCCTTGTTCTGAACATCCTTTAGTTATCTGATGAAAATCTTCACTGTTTCCTTGAATGACGACATAATATTCATGAAGACACGATTCCAACTTGCGTGGACCGTTGCAAAAATACATCCTACTCCTTCACTCCATCTCATCCTGATAAAAGATTATTTTCAATGGTATGTTCATTGAATGAAGCAGAGATTTTGTGTCTCATTTCGTTCCGTTCCGTTCCGTTTCGTTTCGTTTCGTTTCGTTTCGTTTCGTTTCGTTTCGTTTCGTTTCGTTTCGTTTCGTTTCGTTTCGTTTCGTTTCGTTTCGTTT
>JAULBU010036475.1:0-15380 GCA_032358235.1 Odonthalia washingtoniensis | reverse complement strand
TAGACTTGGGATTCTCTGAAGACATTAATGCGATTTTCGATTTCCTACCACCGACCCCCGTGCGTCAGACGTTACTGTTTTCCGCTACTTTACCGTCCAACGTACAAGATATAGCACGCCGTGCTTTGAAATCAACGTATGAATTGATCGACTGTGTCGGTATAGGAGACAACACGCACGAACATGTCCCACAATCAGTTTTGATCAAACCTATCGGCGACCAACTCGCCGCTCTCGCGTGCCTTTTAGTGAAATGTATGCAAGTGAAAGATTTTAAGATTATCGTGTTCTTCCCAACAGCGAGGGAGACTCAACTTTACGCAGAAGCGTTTTCAAAAATGGGACGACCAGTATTGGTAATACATTCCCGCAAATCACAGTCCGCCCGTGGTATTGTGAGCGATGCATTCCGTAAAGGTACTGGATTGACAATGTTCACGAGTGATGTAACAGCAAGAGGCATGGATTACCCTGATGTGAGCTCGGTCGTTCAGGTGGGTCTTCCAGCAAACAGGGAGCAATATATTCATCGCGTTGGTCGAACCGGTCGTGCCGGAAAGGGAGGAAGCGCCATATTGTTGATGACAGCATATGAGGCAAATGGATTCCTGTGGCAGGTAGAGGATTTAGGGATTAAGAAAGTGGATCGAATGGATGATGAGATGATGAAGGCGATGAAAGCGGTATCGTCAACAGCAATGGGAAGAGTGAAATACAATACCAGAGCGATGGCTTACCAGTCGTGGCTCGGATTTACTAATTCGAATCTCAGAGTGCTCAAATGGTCCAAAGATGAACTCGCTGAACAGGGTGAGGTATGGGCGAAAGAATTCGCCGAGTTGGAGGAAACGCCCGAGATGCATCCAGTCATCGTGAGGAAGATGGGACTAACAGGCATACCTGGGATTCGCGTGATGAGCAACCCCTTGCCAATGAGAGGGAGGGGACGAGGCGGAGCGCGTGGAAGAGTGAGCGGCAGAGGAAGTGAAATGGCACGTGGACGTGGACGTGGACGTGGACGTGGGAGAGGCAGGGGTGGGCATGGTGGAGGAGTCGGGGCTGAAGGAGATACAGCAGACGGAGATGGAGAAGAACGCGGTGTGGTTGAAAGGCTGAGAGATGGGTTTGGCGAAGAGGCTGACGATGACGCTGATTGGGATGAGGGAGACGAGGATTTTGGAAAAATGGGAGGTGCTAAAATTACGAAGTGAGCAACATATATGTTCCTCATCCCCCTCCTCCCTTGTAAAGGTTGCATCCTTCCCTGAGTGGAACTTGATTGTCGCGAAGTTTGAAAGGAATCCAATGAGAATTTAATTTTAATTGATTTTTGTGTTTTCAACACACGTGTTAATTTATTTTTGTGAAGAACCAATGAAATCGGGACAATTGGAATCAGTATAAAATTTTCCGATATAATTTGCATGAACAGCAATGTCGTGATCCAGTATCCTATCAAATCCCTGATCTAATCATTTTAGTGCCGCCTATAAAGCAACACGCCGAGCGTTCTTGGGAAAAACGTTCCTCACCGGCGGTCCTTCAGCAAGGCCGGCGAGGTGTAAACTAGCGCATATGCTTAATAAATGAAAAGTTGGAAACAACACTGTTTTGAATAATAGAGGATTTACGTGAGCCAATTTAGTACAGTTCTTCGTGGTACTTTCTCACGATATCTAGCCCACGAAACCAAGAGAAAATGAAATTACGGTAAAATAGTTTTTAGAAAAATATGTAACTGTAAACAAATTTTAAAATTACAGGAAAGTAAAATGATTTTATGAAAAGAGTAAGGAGATGTGTGGATGCATATCCAAAAACCATAATCATCATCCTCCCCCCAATTTCAAAACAGAGCAAAGAACGACTAGCCTAGTCGCTGAGCGATATCAACATGCGCATAACCGACTATAGAATCAATTTGTGCCACGAACGCCGAGAATTATGGAAAAGACGAGCAATACAGGCTCTTCTACTAGATGCGGACGATCTTCATATCAGTTACGCGGTACGTCGTGCTAACATCGAGCACAAAAATGTTCTTCTAATGTTGCGAAGATCATTATATATTAAATCACGTAGGTTCAGCATAAATATATATTCAGATAACCAGTGCCTGAAGGACTTGAGATTTAAAAAGACTGACGTAGGATAAGTGAAATGATTAACTGGAGCGGTGTTTTATCTCAAAATCAGTATAGGTGTGATCCGATGACCAGTACTTGCTTCGTTTTACAAAGATTGGCTACAACGGTAAGATGGTTTGAAATAGATGATAAGTTTGGTATGTTTCAGTCCCAGATGTCAGAAATATTCTGGGAAAATCTTGAGCAAATAATTGAACAATTTGGCTATGTTCTAGACATGAGAGGACAGTTTTTGCCGATTAGAGATCTACTTTATGCCGATGCCATTCGTGATGCAGGTGCACCATTAGACAGATGCGTTGAATTCATAGATTGCACTAAGATTAAAATATGTAGACCTGGTGGACCTAACAAAAACAAAAGATCGGTTTATTCAGGCCATAAACGTATGCATTGTTTAATATTCCAAACAATTACCACGACTGATGGCCTAATGTTTTGTCTTTATGGTCCAGACGTAGGAAGGAGAAACGATCCAACGTTGTTTCGGGAGAGTGGGTGTGTAGATATTTTAAGGGATGTTCCCCAAATAGATGGAAGGCAGTTTTAAATTTTCGGTGATTCGGTACCTCTTACGTCCATGGAAGCAACGGCCATTTGTGAGGAATTGCAACTGCAGATCAACTTGTTTTTAATACAAAAATGAGTTCGGTCCGTGTAAGTGTAGAACAAAACTATAGAGATTTGAAAAAGTACTGGAGAAGCCAGTATTTTTACTGGATTTTAAACGTCCGTCAAGCACCGATCGGTTTACTTTATAAATCATCTGCTATTCTTCTCAATTTTCATGTATGTATATATAAAGGCGGTCAAATTAATGAACGATTTTAAATTTCACCGCCGTCTCCAGAAGAATACCTTGACAATTTAATCGGTTTGTTTAATTTTGCTTGTTTATTAAAGCGTTAACTAATTTTATATTAGCTTCGGATATTTGTAATTGCTGTTTATCCCTAAGTTTTGTAGCCTTCAACTTCTCCTTTTCTAACTGTATCTCCTATTATGTAATGGCGAGTTTATTTTCCTCTACATCAAGTTTCATTGCCATATTTTCTTTCAATATTTCATTCCAGCTATCCATGTCATCATTACAACGCTTCAACTTTTTGGGGGTGATTATGTCACTGTTTCGTGAGCTAGTAGCGGAAGGTCCTCCGAAATTCGTGTCAGTACAACTACGTTTTACCGCAGACGAACGTAATTCATCACCAGAAGCTATAAGTGAAGCTTCTCTTTACGATATTTAATTTTTCTCCCGACGTTTGTTCTCCTCGCATTCTTTTTTTCTAATAAAAAGTCATCCAAAATTTGCTGAATTTCTGATACATTCTCCGATATCCCAGAATTCCTTGCATTTGCAACATTTTCTGAGTGTCTTTCTCTCATCATTACCCTAAACTCGTCACGCAGCGTTTTTAAAACGGGTTTTTTTCTGTTTTGTCCAAAACGCAGCATCGACGTTTGATATGAAAAGTGTTTGCAATTTTTGGAATTGTTTATCAGTCTCGCCATGTTCGGCAGTATGTGCATTATGGGCTGCAACAGATTTTAAAAGTAGTAACTTGTATTCTTCAGTAAATGAAAACTTTTCAACGCTTTACTGCCATCCGCTAGAGCATTTGTATTTTCAATCAGTATTGAAGGGTCTGTATTATTTAATGGTGTTATATAGATTATCGCCATGGTGATAGTGTTCATTATGTAGGTTATGTGATGATGAGAGAAGTGATATAGGCGCTATTCAGATGATTTCTGAGCAAACAAATTGCTGTTACGATGCAAAGAGACTCTCAAACTCAAAGCATGCTATCAAAACGGTAATGGAAACAGTTTTTCTAAAGGAATCAAACTTACAGTTAATAACTTAATAATTAAGTTTACTGTAATAATTGTATTGAAACGGTACGAAATGCATTTCGTAGGTTTTCCATTTTTCACGAAATTTTTTCCGTATGTTTTCAGATTTTTGCCTTGCTGTACAGCCGTGTACGGTTCTATAACGAAAATCAGTACGAAATTGGTTCACCGTAAATCCTCTAATGATTGAAATTTGTGAGGAGAGAAGATCGATGAGAGAGACAATTAATCGAGACAGATTGTTTCTCTCTCGTCGACCACTTTTTAAAGTATTAAAATACTGTTGAAGTGGTAAAGTAGTGAACGTGCAACGTGTCATATTAGAGTGTGTGATACGTGTAGTGAGTGTATGAGAGAAGGTCTCACAAAGTGAAAGAGAAAAGAAAAAGAAACAAGGAGAACAATAGTAAAGGAATATGAAGTGGATATGAAAGCAGATGACATACCTCGAGCAAAAGAAAAGAGAAAGTCTCACACTTCCCAGTGCTCTAGGTCGTGTATGATTGAAGGATTAGGCATGTTGGATGCTTGTACTGCTTCGATAATTGATTTGTGTCGTAGTGGTGGGAGGGGTTTAGTTAGTAAATCAACTAAATTGGCTGTGGATGGTATTCTGGTTAGATTAATTGATTTTTTATCTATGTGGTAATGCAGGTGATGATGCTTGACATCAATGTGTTATCGATTTTTTGTTTTTCCTGTATGTTTAGCTATAGATATTACACCATTGTTGTCGACAAGAAACGGGGTAGGTGGAAGTGGGGCTTTGTAAGTCTCAGAAATTATTCTTCTCAACCATATTGCATCCTGAAGCGCTTGGCTCGCGGAAACGTATTCAGACTCGCAGGTGATAAGCGCTACATTTGATTGTTTCTTGGACGTTCAGTGCACTGGTGTGCCAAAGGAGGTAAAAATTGAGGCTGACGTAGAACGGCGACCATGTGATTATGCGATATCAGAATCTGTGAAGCACTTGAGAGTGTGTATGCCTTTACCGTGAAATGTGAGACATGAAGTTCTAGTACCTATTAGGTAACATAATAGGTATTGAAGAAGGTGCATGTGGATTTTTTTGGGATTGGTCATAAGTTTGGCGAGTCGTCCTGTAGCAAATGAGATGTCAAATATCGTTCCGTCAGCGAGATATCTGACATCTCTGAGGCAACTCATGTAGAGTTGTATTTCATCATGATTTAGTTTTTGGCTAGCAGAGTTGTCATCCAGATCTGCTTTATGAGGCATGGGTGAGCGTCGGGGGTTCGCGTTTTAGAGGTTGAGCTTTCCAGCTACTTTGTCGATCAGAAGAGGCTGTGACAAAGTGATATCATTATTGGGTGAATAATGAATAGACCATCTAAGGAACGTGGATGGTCGCACAAGGTTTTTGACCTTATGTTTATTGGATAGGTGAGCATGAAATTTGTCGATATATATTTCTTCGGGTGTAGTCACTAGGAAATCATCTACGGTGACTGAAATTATGATAAAGCCGTGTAGTATGTTTTGTAGTAGACGCATGGGTCTGCTGTGGATTGAGAGTATACATCTGATGTGAGATGTGTGTGCAATGATGTGAGGTATATGTTTCCAGCAGGATTAGATCCATATAGATTCATATGTAATATGCCATACGTACAATTAGGGTGGGCAAAATTGCTATCAGACATTTTGAGTTGTCGGAAATATACTGTGTGATTTTTGTCGTACATACCATGGGTGAAAGCCGATGAGATGTCGAAGTGGCGTATCGCTTGGTTTCGTTTTCGGGCTACTGCGAATATAAATCGCGAGGAGGATTTGTCAGCTGCGAATGCAGAAATGTGTTCAGGATCCAAGTGGATCGGTGGTTTCATCATGTCACCACGAATCACACATCTTTCTTTTCGTGAGATAGTGCCATCGTCATGTATCTTGTAACGATAAGTCATTGTGAGACAAATGAAATGTTTGATATTTATGTCGTGTGGCAGGTCTTTATCTGGAAGCCATTTAATGACATTATTTTTGTCCAGTTGAGAGAGCTCTGCATCATGCGCTAGATGCCACATTTTGGCATCTGGATAGTGCTTCATTTGGGCAGGGGTGGATGGTGGTGGGGTGTCGGCTGTAAGAAGTGTGGGAATGCGGTGTGGGTTGAATGCCCTGAAAGCCGAACCGGCAATATGAGATGGGTCAAAGCTTGAGTGATACGGCTTTAAATCTAGATCCCGTCAGAAGGTCGTTCGATTAGAGTCCAGTAATGGGACTGTAAATTGTATGTGTGTGTTATTGTACAGGAATATGGCAGAGCGTGATCGTGACATTATTTGGTTTTTGATGCATTAGAATCGACAATTGTGCCAATAGTGCCGAAGGGCAGAAATAGTGTGGGGAATGGGTGATTTGGGTGACCAAAGAGACATCGGCGGTAATTTGGTCACTGAGTGGGGTTTGTGGTTTTATATAAAGGTAGCATCGAAAATAGCGAAGTATCAACAGGAATTAGGCAGTCTACTGTGCGCCAATGAGGAGAGCGCAGCATTGAGAAGTGTGCGATTAATTCTTTTCGCCTTGGAATTTGATTGGGGTTGATCTGGGGGCTGTCGTAGTGTGTATGGTACCATTGTTTGTGAGAAATGAGGAAATAATTTTTGGCTCGTATTCATGAGCATTGTCTCTGTGAAAACGAGTAACATTGTTTTTGTGTAAATTGGAAATAAAATTCATAATTTGAGGTATGATGTTGGCCAATTCAGACCGTGATTGAATTGGTTTGGCGATAACGTAGCGTGATGCTACATCATCCATAAAAGTGACAATATGAAGATGATTGCGTCCTGAACGTGGTGCAATAGGACCGATAGTATCACTTGCCAAGTATTGGTCTGGCAGAGCAGATGGAGGGTCGGAGGGTCGGTGTGATGATTGAGACATTTTGCCATGTGCGCAGCCCGAACACGTAATAGTACAATTGGCTGGAATGGATATGCGAGAAAGAGTTGGGTAGAAACCAGATTGAATTATTAAGCGAAGGAGGGGGAGCGAGGGATGGTTAAACGAAAGGTGATGTGAGATTGGTGTGTCCATCATTGTTGGAGCCGGATTGTAGAAAGACATAGATTTAATGAGGGTGCGAATGATTGAAGAAGATTGTTGTATTGGAGTGGGGCTATTCGGTATTGGTTTTGGTCTGGTTCGTGATATGGTACTACCTGTAGGGGATGTGATGACTGGAGGGGGTGAGAGTAGATTATGAGATGATACAGGAGAGGAGGGAGGAGAAGTTAGGTGTATTGAACAATTTTATGACATAATGGAGTATGTTGTTGAGAATCGCAGTTTTTAGGGGAGATCATATTATATGAGTCCATCCGCCATTTGGCAAGAAGGAGGGGCATGTTGAAATATTGAATTGAATTAGCGGAAGGAGGTAAATGTTGTTATGAGTGAAGATGACAATTCTTTCGCGACGTGTTAACTCACGGACTGATAAAAGGGTGTCCGTAATGTTAGGAGATGTAATCTACTTCATGATAATTGAGCCATTTGAAGTCCAGATGGATAGTGGGCCGATGTGGGTGATTGGAGTCGGGGTTTTGGTTGCAGTGAGGGAATGGCGGGGTTCAGTTAGATTAGTCATAAGAGGACCGGGTCTCGGGGTGTGAGTAGGATCTGCCGCACTGTCGATGATGCACTTACCGTGGTGTTGATCATCGTCATCAGAACCGAAACTGTTTGCTGAGTTGGTCTCGGTTGGGGAAGATGGTAGCGGTGGAGGTTGTGGTATAATCGCTATGGCATGAGCGGCGGCGGATCCGGGAGGGGCATGAGCATTCGGTTTCAATTTTCTTCTGGACGATGCTCTGACAGGCGTGGGAGGGGGAGTTGGCAGGGGAGTGTGGCGTGATTTGTTGTAATTATCTCCAAGCGGATTTTCCGGGTCTCGGAATTCGTTATCGGAGTGATGGTAGGGTCGGTCAAACTTGGCCGCCTGAAAGTGACAGAATTTTGTAGGAGGGCGTCTGTCATTGACATAGTTAGTATTGGTATCACGTGATGATGAGTATTTGGGTGCAGATGAATAGAATGGGGCGATGTTTGGTGTGTATTTGGCATTTTGATCCAATGATTCTATTGTTGTTACTACTTCTTGAGTAGATTTGGGCATGTGAAGTAACCAGAATGGGATTATGGAAGCATATGTAATGTTTTTAGGTAGTCCTTTGATTATATATTTAATTGTGATTTGCTCATTCTGGATTCCGGGGTATCGAGCTACTGACATTTGGCTACGGATTTTTAGGTTGGCATCTATATAGTTCTGTGGATTGTTATAATCATCTATAATTGTGTTGGCTGCTTTTGTGTCAAGGCAGTCGTGGTCAGCGACTGTTCGCCTTTATAGCTCCTGTTTTACTAGCTGTATTATTAGGCACTAATTTCGGGGCGTGCCTAGTGTTAGTACAGCAGATGCGACAGTTTTAGGTAGGGAGGATATGATAACAGTTGTTAAGGCACTGACTGATCTGTGATAAATATGATCAGAAGTGTAATTAATGTCTTCAATTTGAGACGTGACTTGCAAGGTATCTGATTCGCATTGTATGGCCATTATCCATGGGATGATGTTGTCTCGGTCGAGCTCAGGTATTGTCAGTTTATGGGTTGGAATTTGAGGTGAAGGAGTTTTTTTGTTGTGCGGTCATTGGTAAAGGGCTTTGCTGAGGTGTCGCCATTATGATTCGTTCAGAGGAAGGGATCTATGTACGTAGATAGTAATAAAAGTTTTGTTCTGATGTTTAGGTTGAAGTGATAGGGAGTAATATCGGTATAACGATATGTGATGATCGTAATAATAATTTCGTCGTATTAGGCAGTGGAATATAGAGGGCCCATAACCTGTGAGGAGAGAAGATCGATGAGAGAGAGAGACAATCGAGACAGATTGTTTCTCACTCGTCGACCACTTTAATACTAAGTAGTATAGTAGTGAACGTGCAACGTGTCATATCAGAGTATGTGATACGTGTAGTGAGTGTATGAGAGAAGGTCTCACAAAATTTATGGCACCTCAACGCGACGAAAGGAAAACCAGTGATGACAATCGGAATGGTTACTTGGACGGAAAGTGAAGCAGGTGTGACTGTGTCATAGTCAGAACAAACGATTCATAACATGAAACATGTTGCATTTGAAATGGCTTCACAATCAGAACGAACGACACTGGAATATGACGCCAAAAAAACCACACTGGAAAAAGGGTGATGCAAAATATAATGGAAAATGACCGGGAAGTTGCGGAAGTTTCAACTGCCCAGAAATCAGAAACAAAAGGAGAAGGGACAGGGAGAATGGAGCATGAATTATTAAAAAGAAGTACACAACTGCTGAAAACTGAGGAAATGCGATAAAGAAACGAAAACACAAGTATAATAAAGACAAAGAAAAGGTTAGAAGACCAAAAAGTAATAGTTGTCGCGGGCTCTTCCTTTGGGTTCGAAAGGTTTGTTGTTTTAGATAACTTATCCGCGTCCACGGTGTCATCCCATTTCACCCGAATCCTTCCCTTATTTCCCTTTTCGTGATGTGGTCCCACTTCCTATCTTCTTCCCTCCCCTTCTTGTCGGAGTCCTACTTCTTGTTCGTCTTTTCGCTGTAATGCAATTAAAGAGGTTTTCTCCACCGAATGGGTTTGACAAAGCACTCCAGAATGCCCCTTTTACCTGCTTCCTCCGTAAGTGGATATATATTCTCTCTCGTTACAGTTTTTGCTCGCTTTTTCGTCCTGAGTGTTGGGTTATACCGTAAGTCGGGGGTCTAAATGGTATGGTATGAGTGATGTCACTCGGTTCTAGCCACTGTCCTTTCGACTGCTCTCGTGGTCGTTGTGCAAGACTATTAGGGCGTTGGGTCGCTTATGTTTCGAGCCAATGGAGATCCTGGTTGCGCGATCGGCCTGACGTGGATCACTGTTAAGTTGACGATTCGCTAGGTTGTTACACACGTAGGTTTACCTACTGTGGTCTTGTTGACATCGTTGTCTGATACTTCCTCCTTATCGCATTCGGCAGTAGTGGTTAGGTTGTTGAATTTGGTTGGGTTGTGGTATAGTTTATTAAATTGGTGGCTGTTTTATTTATCCATCGTCGCTTCCCGTATCAACATATTATATATGTTGGCCTGGACTCTAAAGTTCCTTCACACGTGTACTCTAGATTAGTACTGTATTAGGTAATTCTAATCCGTAATTCTAATCAATAGTAATCCCTATTCCGGGCTTCGATTGCACACGTGTCCTGCTCATTTTTTCTTTTCGTTTGTATTATTTATCACACTTGATACTTTGTGGATCTGTACTGTCATTGCACATTGTTTCACACCCCTTTTCCTTTATCATACCTTTTTTCCATTATCACATTTAGTTTTCCTTTATCCTATCTTTTCCCGTTATCCTACCTTTATCCTACCACTTTTCCGTTATCACACCTTCATTCTACCACTTTTTTGTTTATCATACTTGTTTTTCCCTAATCATATCTTTTCTCCGTTATCACACCTCTTCTTCTATTTGATTCCTTCCTCACTTGTACGCGTTGCCTCCCTGATACTCATATGCCATCCCCATTGTAACACCGTCATCTTTATGTTTCACGGCACTCAAAGCAGTCGCTTGTAATGAACAATAGTGGATAATTTTGAAGAAGAATGAAAGCGTTATGTACATGTGGTGCTTCTCAGTAGTACTACATGAAGAACGGGACGGAAATTATTTGAAAAAAGGAAGCTCTCCTAACAGATGAAGATATAGGGGAATCGGTGAGAAACTTGGTACGCAAGGAAGAGTAAAAATGCTATATATTTTTTAACCATGAAATGTTAGGAAAATACAATCGTATTCTGCTACGACATTAAGTTTTGGAGGATATCCGTCATAAATGGCCAGGTATTGTCAGTGAATATATGGGATTTAAAAATAAATGATTCGACCACAATGTAGAAGTGAATAATAATAATGGTATATCACATATGTATTATCAATTTTGGAAAAGTAAAAAATGTATATCAGTGGTGAAATCGATTCATATTATTATTTAAGGCTAAGATATGAGATTAAAGAAGAAATTTATAGAACAGAATTTAGAAGTGAGTTAGAACGGTGGCCAGTGAAATTTATTATGAAATTTGAAATTAATATACAATTGTTCGTGTAATTTATTCTGTACAAAGCCACCTTTGCAATGGTGCCAGTCTATCATGGACTCCATGAATGTGCATGATGCATATAATTCAAACTAAAATCAGAAATCCCTTCCAAATCTTGCCGAGGTGTCTCTGAAAGATCATTAGTGTATAATAAAACCAACTTCTTGTATTTGAACACAACATACCCAGTGTTTTTAGCACAATATGGTTCCGCGTTTTGCTCCCCATTTTTGTCAAGTGTATGGACCAGTAGGCAGGAGTCCCGTTCCAACATTTGCAATATATCTATAGATGTTTTCAATACTGGGAAATTTACTGCATCAAATATGTTCATGCGTGATGTCCCTATAACCCTATCCTCTCCGTATGCCATTAAAAATAGTTCGTTTGAAAGGGAATGTCTCGTATAAAAACTATCCGTGACGGATAAAGAACCACATTACATAGGGTACAGTTTAGTCTGATGGGACATCTGGAGGCAACAAAAAGCGGAGGAACTGTTCCTTTTTATAAGAATATTGTCTACCTTCCGTACAAAAACACCACGGAGTACTCTAAATGAAGTAAAATTACCAACAGAAGGCGGCATCCCACTTTTGTTACCAGAACTATTATCCCACATTAATTGGAGATAAGGCACATACCAACGGACCATAAGGTAATACCATAGCACAAATTTTACAGGTTTCAACTTCATATAAATACTTGCTGAAATAATTGCTTTCAAAGAAATAATTTCAGCACGTACAGAACCGGTGTGAGTTAAACCTGTTATGTTCTCATCACATACGCTACCACCGCTGGAATTGCCACCGATGTGATGCTATTCATGAAATGTTCTGTCATTACACGCGAATGCTGGAGGAAGTAGACAACTGTTTCTTTATGTATGTAGATCGGAAATAATTCAAATACTTTTAAGAATCTGTTCCTGGATATTATATTCCTAAAATCGACTTGACCGCATAGCATTTTCGTAGACCAGTGATATTATAACTTATTCAGATTTGATATTGATGCTGCTATTTCCAGACAGGCATATGAATAAATTTCTGCACTGAAAGTGCTAGTTGATTATGAGTCTGAGATCTTCTACTCATATTCCAATTTGTCCACTGCCTTACACACTCGAAAAATGAGCGGTGAATGAACTTATGAAACAGACCCAATTCCATACTAAGAACTCATATTATGGATCCTTCCTATATAATTCATGAACAGCTGCGTTATGAAGTACTTGTAACTTCGTCCTCCCAACCCACCGACGGAAATATTACACAGTAGTGTTCAGAGTTGTTCGTTTTGCAGGTTCCAATTCTGTAATCTCAAATCCCTCCTCCAAAATTATCACTTTAGTGCTCATCCCCCAGCTACCCACACTGCTGTAGTTACATTCTGTTTCCGCTACTTCCTCCGACATGATTTCCGTTTAAAATTAACCGTTTATTTGATGCTTGCCCTCTCCTTATTTGCCGAAATGAAATGAGTGAATGACCAGATTTACTCCGATTTCTTTTTTGTTTTCATGAGGAAAATACTGTCTGGACGATACGGTTATTATCCCTTTAAGGACGGAGAGGTGTATGCCAGCCCTTTAGCCATCTTAGACATAATGTGGATCTAACGGAACACCGTCATTAAAGTAAGTAAAAATTTATCAATTTTATTCACGGTAAGTAAATAGGAATTTGGGAAAAAATGTTGATTGACATTATTTTGACGATGATTTATGTTCTGAAAAAATTTAAAATGGCAATGAATTCAAAGGTTTGTATTTGATATATTAGTAATGCCATATGCATGACGTGCAGACAAGATTTTGAGGTGGAGAGACTAAACGTCCGAAGTGAAGCAAAACAGGCGTTCACAAGAAGTGGAGAGTCCTCCTCAAAATATCCTCTTCTATCTATCAAATAAAATTGAATCAAGAAAAGCAATAAATGCGGCGTCGCGACAGTGCAGACAATGGGGAACCGTCTTCTTCATGTGCGAATGGAGCAGAAAAGAAAGTTGTCATTGACGAAGGGAGGGGGCTGAAGAAACAATTCAATGGCACGAGGGAGGATACTTCGTCAGTGCGAACAGAATCGTACACAGTATAGAAAAATAAAAATTTATAGCATTAAAATTTCTCCGTATAGCATTCATTTTAGACTGACTACAGCACTAAAAATGGTGCTTCGGAGCAATAAAATGGTGCTATTTTTCTTTTCAAAAATTTCGTTAGCAGTGCATTTATTGTTCCTGAGCACCGTTCTATCGTTTGAGGTTGCAATACATTTCGGAATAATAACACTAATTTTTGTGCTATAGATTTCATCAGATAGCAATAGATTACAATTGAAGACATTGCTCAAGAATTAAAAGAATTTCTTCCGATAGCAATAGATTTTATTTCTAGTTAGAAAGATTTTTATTTGTTTGAAAAGTATTTTCATTTGTACAAAATGTACGATATCAATAATTAATACATACGATTGATCATGCCATTCGCGGTGGATATCCATCACTCCTCTTTAGCAAAACATATGAGCCTTTTTGAAGGACATATTCATCGTGAGAAACCCTGTTACTACGTGATACATACGTACAATTGTCGGTACATAGATGAATTAAAGCAACCAGTGGTATCTCAGAAGAAAGCTTGATTAGCTGGACGCGTTCCGGTGATATTTCTTATAGTTGGTGAATGTTTGCATTTCCATTTACATGGGGCAATCGTATTGTAGCTATCCATACCTCGTTTGATTCAATGAATCCGAAAAATCCACATACCCCAAATACCTAATCGTTCTCTCGTTATCTTCATTAACAGGAATTGTTGAAGAAATAACTGACTGGGTCAGCTCTGAATATGTACAGGAACTTGTTTTAAGTGACCAACCGTCAGATTTTGATAAGGGTATGTTCGTTTCTGAATTCCATAAGTTGTTCTAGATAGAAAGGACGCGTTATTGTAATGAAGGATTGTACCATTTGTTGCCAAATTAGTAGTAAGAAGTTTTAACCGATTGGTGGAAATCTCCATGATATCAGGCATGTCGTTCTGGCCCTTCACCTGGCATACCCATATCCTTCCAGTTCCAACTGCTATTTTATTATATTGTGCACGATTGAAGAGGTGGGACCGTAGTGGCTCCTCAAATAGATCATCAAGACAATATTTGGATTATGTCAAGAACTCCTTATGGTTTTTAATGACTGATGCAATTTCGATGCTTCCTGTTTCAATTTAATTTCTGTGCACGATTTATTATTCACAAGTAAATTTATAATTCACAAGAAAATGTAATTATTTGTGTACTGACTATATCGTCCGCACCTCGTTCTCCGTCTTCCCCGCACCGACGTGATCTGCATGCTGCTGTAAAACCTGGTGGCACTGGTAGTAGTAACGATATAAATGGAAAAACAAGTAATGGTAATGCTGAGAAGAAGAATTCCACGGCGTCATATTTCATCGACAGAGGTCCAGACCCGACACTTAATTCATGACAAAGTGCTTCATAGACACCAATTAGATTAACTGGAAATGACAATCATACCACTACGACTTCTGCTGCGAATTCGGCAACTTCTTCTGCTTCCACCACTTCTAATGGGAACGTCGTAAATAATAACTCTAACATGACTTTATCCAGAAACATTCCTCACTATCATCTGTCGACGACCCAGAGTGATTGTGGTTCGATGGCGGCGGTTGGGAATCGACGACGAATCGAGCAATTTGAAGATAACGACCACGATGTTAGCATTGAAAAACATGAAAGATCTGCAAGGAAGTTCATGATAAATGATATCAGCTGAAAATCATTGATGCACAGTTGTGTGTTGAAGGGCTTTCTTGCCTTGTGTTTCGTTATAGTTGCAACTTGTTTCGGATTGGGGTCGTCCTCCTCTCGTTTCCTGTAGTAGACCCAGTAGCCTATCAGTGGTTTTGATAGATTTTCTTCCTTATTTAGTTACTTGATGTCCCTACTGACAATTATCCCTCCTTTATTAAATATCGTGCGGTGCACCAGTTTCGTCCTCCACCTCTATTATTCTCTCGTAAAATAGGTGCGGGGGTGGTTAAGATGTGAATCTCTAATTGGAGTGGTGTCCACAGCCGGACCTAGTTCGCGGTCGGTTACGAGTGCCGCAAGTAATGCTGGCGTCCCCGAAATTGTATCACGCCTAAGTCTTTCGCTTAGC
>JAULBU010036474.1:0-35267 GCA_032358235.1 Odonthalia washingtoniensis | reverse complement strand
TAAATACATGGGCATTCTGTGTATCAACAGGAGGAGTCTATACATTCTATTGTAAGACCGCCTTATAGAGGACCACTGTTGGCATATGGTGATGCTAAATGTTCCCATAGGTGACTTGGTACAGGTTCAGATACAGTAGCTCGGTGACTTCACTTTATCTTTTACATGTTGATTTAACCTACTTTAAGAGTAGTTACAGTAATTTTAGAGAACTCCGACACGTGTGATCCGTTCTATGATTTAACCAATTAGGTTTACAGTTATTTTTTGGGAGATCGTACATCAAAGTACACATCATGGGAATGTCAATTGGGAAGGAGACTAGACACGTCTAGCTCGCCTGACAATGTGCAAGAATACTTTACATGTATAAATAAATACTTTAGCTTGCATTTTGGAAGGAAGGAAGAGGAGGTATACTTAAATAAAGAACAACAGGATGCGCAAGCATCAATTTGTATCATACCGACCACCCGATCCAGGTTGAATTAAAGTGTCCATCACGTCACGGCACGTACAATATCAAGCTGAAAAGCTGGTCGTTGTAGCACAGATTTTCAATTGAGATCAGCTACTACCCGCGAATTAGGGTTAGTATCAGACTTATTAAATTAGTGTGAAAGTCGTTATTACGTGCTCAAAGGTGACAAAGGGATACTCATCGCCATCGCGTGTTATTAAAACATATGTTATAAAATCTACGTAAAAGTGAAGAATTGGAGAAGGGTCAATTAAGAAGAACGAAGCACAAAACAGGAAATATAAATAAAAAGAATAAAACCAGAGTCGAGAGACAAAAGGGAGGCTAACGACAACACGTTCGAAGAGAAATTTTCATCAATGAAAGAGATGTCAATATACCCAATGTATCCAGTGCTCATAACTTTCCACAATGACAAGAATTACAGAACAGAATTGGGCATTTATAACAAATTTCACTTCAAACCAATGCATAAACTTCACTTTGATGTATCGAAAGTGATTGAGGAGTGTTTTTCCAGACTACTAGGCTGTCCTGAACGTACAACTACAGAACTTTCTGAATAAGGCTCTCCAAAATAACTACGATCGATTCGTAGAACTATATGACGTAATTTGACTATTTTCTTGTCTTTCGTGGAAGAAGTCTAAACGTTACAATCGTCATGTTGATTTCGCAACTGGTGTTTTTTGCGTAACAGTGGAGGGTATATTCAAGGAAAAGGGAGTGACAGTAATATTGGAGGATGCGGATTACATTACTTTTGATGATCTGTCCCCATTTCTCTGAAAATATGTGACAGACTATTGGATATAGATCATCGGTATAAATAAAATCATGTCTCACCACGTATTTAGACATGAAATCTCTCATATCTAGAACAAACCTTCATCCAGTATAGACATCTTCTTACTTACAGAACTTTACAGAACTATTTCATCGTCCAAACTCCATGCACTTTCAATATTTAAAGACTATAATCAATCAGCATTGAACACAACGAAATTTCATCAACTGGATCACCTTCCAGATGATATCGAAATATTGGGAGGTGTTTCATACATGGTTGTTGGACTGTACGAATGAATTCATACCAATACGAAATAGGCTTATCGCATATCACCAAGCGGAAGTCTGTCAGTGTAGCCTAGACAGTATCAAGAATGTATTAATGCACATTCAAGGCTTCTAGAGAGGATAAAACGCAATCAATATCTCCTGGTTAAAATAAAGGACTGAAGCCTGTTAATATATTAGAGGCTGTGCGGAAGGATGAGGATGTGTTCGTTAATCACTCCTTATCCCCAACTTTTCATAATCTTCGTCAGCTTGTCACTTTTTATATTCTTCTCCAAACGGGTTTGATGAAACTAATTACGATCCAATGATTGGTTTATATAGCGTTGTCGGTGCAGATGTTATTCGTCAAGTAACAAGTTTACCCCAGCAACTATTCAATGAAATGGAAGTGTCTGTTACTAAAGTCGACCATATGTCTTTGAAGTTCCAAGCATCCTCACTCATTTCAGGCTGAAAATTCTCTAGACTTGTGTTTAAAAAAAGTCTAGTGTAAATTTTTATGTGAATAAATCAGCTCTCAGAATTATGCAACGAAATATGACAAAGGATACGTTTTATTCCACCTTGGTTTTAATATTAGATACAATTATGACAAAATGTGGATAAGATGGCGAAGAACCGGTCCCATAGGGATATACGAATATGTGGTTTTCCATAGCTCTATTATTTATACTGATACCAACATAAACAGAATATCATAAATCCTCATCAAAAAATACCGTGGAAGATGACGGTGGGGTCAAGAATATTTTTTCTGATTATTTTCTTCGCGCAATATATGGACGTCGTTGACAACTGAATTTTGATTCTTGGTCAAATCGATAAGGCACTTGATTGTATAAGATTATGTTGAGGTAGAACAAGAGGGGAATCTGGCTTGTAGACATTAGCAAATATGTATGGTTTGTGTCCGATCAATACTATCCCTGGAAAGGCTTATATCTTACCTGAAGATACCGCTGTAGATATTCTAGGGGAAACGTTATCCGTCGAAAGGAATTGGAATCATTTCGTGTAAATGCGAAAGGTTGGGTTTCTCGTATATTTTTATAATTATCGGTTCTATATTGAAAAGGTCTGCAAAACGAGCACATTTTGGGATTAAATTTCACATAACGCGGTGTTATGTGAAATGTCAGCAATCATGTTAACTTTCATGTTAACTCCAAATTTTCACGAATGGTATATTTTTAACAAACTAAGTTCGTTTCTATTTTATCAAACTTTCAATGTAAATAATAATTTCCGAAGATAAATCCTCCAGCTTTCAAAAAGCTTTTAAAGTTATAGCATGTATACTCATATTTTGATTACAATTCTAGTATTTTTAAAGTAGATTTGAAAACTATAGCCTATATACACAAAATAACATTGGTTATATAAGCTATAATTTTCGACTTTGAAAAGACTATCATATATGCTCAATATTACGTTGTTAATATCCAAAATTTCAGATAATATAAAGCAAACTTTTTCGATGTGTCTTCATGCATTCCAAACAGCATTCAAGAAAGCCACTAAAATACTCTGAGACCTCAAAATGAAAAATCTATAGGCAAACTAGAATATATATAGAATTACTGAGCACAAAATCTTTCATATGGTACAATGGCCCAGTTTTATAAGTCACTTCTATCAGCAATAACATATTCAAGGTGCATGTGTAGAATTGCAATTACTGAACAAGATCAGTCTCTACTGAAAACAGTTCTTGGTATACTCTGGGATCAACTTTTTGAAGACATCTAAAAAGTAAATAGTTTGAGTCAATTACTCCGACACATGCATCCCCTTTTTGTAAGTTTCCCCTAATTTTCCCTCTTCTATTTTCGGTCTTTCATTTCTGACTTCTTCTTATTAAATATGAATCTTTATTAATTCGTTCTTAATATAAACATCAGGCACTCCTTTGTCCTAATTTTCTTAATGTAAAGGAACCCGTTCAAACTCGTCATTCTCAAAATTATCTATTATAAAATTATGTATTTTTAATGTCACCGCAATTATTTCGTGGTTTTCTCCATTCTTTTTCTGATTCGCCTCCAAAAAATCCCAAGCCGACTTACAAGTCTTGTCGTTCCCCGAATTCTTTTTCAACTGTCATTAAACAGCTTTAATGTTATAATACATATATATCAACCAATATATTTGGTTCAGAGTATGTTGTAACTACAATTAATGTATTTGGATATGAATCATCATCTACAACTACTTCCCATTATAGAATTAATCTGCTCAACGAGGCTATTTTTGAAGCCCTGAATTAATTTTGGTTAGCATTCCCTCAGTGTGCGTTCTGCATAAAAATATGAATTTTTTAATCAGCTGTAACTGCGTCTTGCACCAGAATTTCAAAAACTCTTTTCCTATTCCAAAATGTTTTGGACCGTAAACATTCTTGATTGTTGGTATCTCTATTTCTATGGAAACACCATTCAATGCATCAATTATTCCCTTTATCGGTTACCTTCATTTTGAAGTAAAACGAAGCGATTATCTGCGACAGTCAACTCCAAAATTTCGTAGCTGTTTTTAAATAGATTGATTAGTAGCACTTAGCACTTCTTGAATTATCATATAGACCAATGGAACGCTTATCCATATAGCTACGACACATAAATGTAGCTTGCACCGGCTAGAAGGCGCATTGTGACGCAGAGTATTGTCTCGACTGTAGCTTCTGCCAGTTTTGTATTGGGCGTTTTCTGTTTTCTACTACAATCATTAGATATTATTGTCTAGAGTCTTATTCTCCTTCATATCTTTTAAATACGATATAACCGTCTGAAAAACATATCAGATAGTTGCTCAGAATGTACCTCCAAGTCAATTGTGTCTCTCCAGTATAGTTGTCCCTTCAGTATAACGATTGTCGTTAGGTGTTGCCAGTTCCTAACGAATTTTAATAAAATTATGTTGCTTGCTTTCAACTTATTACTGCGTTCGTAGATTTTCACTTTTTATCAAACAGTGAACGTTGAATAGCATTGTAGACTTTTACAGACATAAAAGTATCTTCTTATAATCTTCTTCATAAAAGAAACTTTTTTTTCATTTTCGATTTTAATTACATACGAAATCAAATTTGATTTGGAGATACAGCATTAAATGGAACTTTTTTTTCCATATCTTCATACCAACTTTTGTTTTTTCAAAAAAATCAAAAATTAAGATTACATAAAACCGCCGTCAGATACTTGTTCTCAAAAAGTATGTTTCCACTGGCAGCCGCTTTTCCATCGGGAAGCTCATCGGTTTTGTTAGTGTATACATGTACACAGTACATAACAGATGTACAGTAATTACTGTACATCTCTTTCTGTCACGGTGTACACTGTAGTTATGTCACGTACATGAGGCTTCTCATACCATGCGGTATGAATAAAGACGCAGACCGATTTCACTTGTGATTTTGGGTGCAGGTGTAATGGCACGGCCGATTTGCAAACGGAGAACTGGTGGTGAAAGAGGGCACTGACTTATCGGGGAGGATGCAAACAGAATTTGGCGTAACGTCTTCGTTTCGCCGTGAGGGTGGTGGCAAGGTGAGAGTTTGACGAAACTTTATACCCTGTTAGAAAGAAGCTCGTGTCGAAAATTATTTTGACACTGGTTAGGGCTTAAAATTAAAATTTTTATGAGCCAATAAAAATCTGTCACCTATTACACAATTCCGAACAGTAATTGCTCAAGAAATGTCAATATTCTATAGGTAGCCTGTTTATGGGGAGGGGGGGGGCTGGTGCTGTCAAAATGACAACGCGTCACAACATGTAGACATGAATCATTGCTGTAGAAAACTTGGATTTCGATTGTTGCATGAGCGCTGTTACTGATAACAGCCCTGGTCATCTACAACAATATCGTATTTTTGTGTGACTGTATTGTGTCAAAACACCAAAATCACACCGGTGGCGGAAAAGTCGGGGAAAGGAACGACGTCAAAACAATGTTCTGACGACGTACCATGTCATGGTGTTGTGAAACTGGAGGATCCGCGATGATTTGTCAAATGCAGTTAAAATTACTGAATATCATTGCGCTGGGCATGTGTCCTGGTCACTGGGAAAAAAATATGCGAAAAAGGCACCGAAAAGGCGAGTGTTTCGTAATCTGGAAAAGAAAGAAGGGGCATGTTCCAAAAAAATGAAGTCATTTCGGACTACTAAATTAACAAAAGAGAAAAAATAATCAGAACGGGATATGACGGATTTCACAACATTTACTTTCGGAGAATAGAGAGTTTTGGAATTACGAATTCGTTAAATAATCAGTAAAGGCACAAGTGAGGAAGGTTGTCGTGTGGGTGACGGTGCAAGATGTAGCGAGTTTTGATTTCGAGAAGTCGTTAACTTTGGAAAATAACGACACGCGATTCACTAACAATTTAAACGAACAAAATTCGAAATTTTTTATTTTTATGAGGGTTTCACTTCGCCCAATAGGAATGCTGCGATCGTTTTTTCGTTTCACTCAAGTTGCCTCGCCCTTTTTTTGTTCATAAACATCCGTGCTGGTTGGTATGCACAAATCGTTCGAAACAAGAAGCACACTCAACCGTCAAATCACACAGAAGCCACATTATTATCACAACATCAATTCAACTTGAATAGCCATTTGAAATGGCTCGAAATGGGGAAGTTCCTTCGGTGTTTGAGGAGGTTATCGGTTTGGTTGGGACGGCCGCGAAGAGGGACATGCCTTCTGACCATCTTCTGACATTGTGGAAGAATCTACAGAAAACTCTTCATTTACTGAGGGACCCTATACTACTTTACGTAATGAAGCAACCGTGTTGAACGGTACAAATATTGGAGCAACTTCAACTCTGTCAAATGAAGGACCAATGGTGTTAGATGATAATGAAATAGAAGAACCTATGATAATAACTGAGGGACTATGAATTGTTCCTGAAGCACCGAAACGCAGAATGTTTTTCTCAAACTCATTAGACCTTCAGGTTTTAAAAGCAGTAATGGATGTGGATTCTCATTTGGCGGGACATGCGGAAGGTAAAACAAAATTTTCAGGCACCCTCGATGTTCTTCTCTCAAACATAGCAGTTTCTGCTTCTGTTAGTGCGCGGCCAACTTGTAAGAGCCTTAATGGTCGGTTTAAGAAACGTCTTTCCGATCATGGCATCGCTGTATCAAGAAATGTAACGGCCAGTGGTATCATCGAGACGCGGGGGAAAGGGAAGTGCTTCTTGATGATATAATGCTGGTTGTTGATGATCAAGATGAAAAACGCCGTGCAGAAAGGGAAGATGAAACTGGGCTTTATGAGCGACTTCGGATAAGCGGGGAGGACATGAGAAATATGGCAAGGAATAGGGAGTGGATCTACCAATAAACGAGTAGAAACTACGCCAAATTGCAAAATAAATGCTATGGAAGACTCGGATTATTCTGATTCAGAATGAGTATCTAATCATATGCAATACTCACATGCTAGTGAATAAAAACAATACAAAATTGAAAATGACCGCCTCGTTCTCGAAAAGTTGAAAGCCGAGCAGGAAGTGAAAAGAGACAGATTAGAGTCCGAACAAGTAAATTGGCTCAACTATCTTCATTAACGGTGCCTACAGTTGGACTTGGAACGATTAGAAATGGATTGATCGAGATTACTTCTCGAAATGGAAGAGATGAAGGCCAGGATTGAAGGAAGAAAGCAGAATAGTCTTGCCTTTGCGGCCATAGCAGAGAACGTTTTGTAGTTTTAAAATTTCTAAAGGGTCTTCAGATATTCTTCCAACGATTGCGGTCGACAATTAAAATAGCTTTGAGCCTGACCCCCGTGTCCCAAACAAATTTTAAAATTCCACAAAAGAGCAGAGGCTTTGAACCTCATGGGAATAGGTGTCTGCCTCAATTTTCAGATTATTTTATAGTCATTTGTGTCCCACATCTGTTTCATATCTTCATATGACCGCTTAACAGAGACCAGAGCCGCATTCGTAGCAATATTATACATGTTTTTTTGTATATTTACTGCTCCTCGCAGGTAAGATACTTGCATTTAAGGACGCAGAACGTATGCAGCGTCCCCTAAAATGCAATACTGAGTTACATCTACTTTTAGTTTCTTCTGCAGTTGGTCATCCAGATTACTTTGTCTATACCAAGTTACATCGTATCGTCGGCCATGTTCTGGATGGTGTAAATAAAACATATGTCCATCAGGCGTACAGATTGATTGATATATTAAAGAATTAAATCTCCTGTGGCAGCTAAAGAAAGGTCGTTGGTTAATTTCAGGACCACCTGGCCTCATCATTGCAATTTTCGTGCAATCTATGACACCTATGCAATGTTTCGTAGATGCACCGGTGTCGTGAATGTGTTTTTCATAGTCATATGCCCGTGCATTTAGAAGGTCTGATCGTAAAGTAGTAACATTTTGAGCAGATGATTCAATAAAGCCCTCTACCGCTTCCCAAAATATTTCTGATAATGCGTAGTCTCTTCTGTCGAAAGTTAGTTCAATTTACCTCCATCTGGAAGGATGAGAAAGGAGGCGCATTACAATGCTCAGCGCAGTGATTTCATCACAAAAGAATTCCGTCTTATCTGTTCTTCCAGCAGAAAAGTTTATGATTCATGAAACTGTATACACATCCTCTTTTCGTAATCTAAAGTCTTTAAGACTTTGTTCATTGGAAGACATATTCAGATTAACAGTAGATCCCGTTACATTTCATCTTCGTAGTATGAGCTTTCCTCAAGTCTTTCTTTTTCTTTTAAGCCTTTCGTGTACAGAGTTTACGAATTGAACGTTCATGTTCATCAGTATTGAATTTCGCAATTTTCTTTTCTTTTCTTTCGTTTGATTGAAGCACGGACCTTCACCATAGAGTAGTCTGTTTGCGTCATGGTTTGTTGTGCGGTTAGTGCTTGGTTTCAAATCGAAAAGGAGGGCAGTTGTTTTGGCATCCAAAGTAAAAGGGAGGGAAGGAGCAGAGACAAACATCCTGCACAGTATTATAGTGAGTTTATTGAAAGATCGATTTGCTGTTGCTTTCTTCGTCAAGGCGGGAGGATCGTTACAAATGTTGGAGGGAAGAGCAAAAAAGCAAACAGCACGTAAAATGTTTTGCATGTACATGAGCAAAATCAACCTCAACTATTCAACACGTTACTGTATTTTAAATGTAACTTAAGAGGTTACTAACCTCTCCAAAAATAAAGTATTATCCATTTCTGGTCTAATCCAAAACATTTTGAAAAACTCGTTAAAATTTTGTGACTAAAAAACTCACTAAAACCTTTGCTTTTTAGTCACAAAAATTTAACGAATTCGTAATTCCAAAACTCTCAAGTAAAGATTTTTATTTTTTTTATTGAAAAGGTAGCAAAGCTTAGTTTTTTGGAATTACCTTTTTTGAAAAGGTAAATGTAGTAAAACAAAGAAGGGTCAAAAATAATTAAAACGGTTTGAAGACGTTAGTCATGTGCACCGATAGCCAAATGTGGTTGTGGAACAAATTGGGCCTTAGATGTTATTTTCTGATCCTCATGACGAACCCAATGACGCAAAAAGAGCTCTCTTCTTCACATCGACGTCACGTGTTAGCATGAATGGTGTGCCTGTTGAAAATCCTGTAATGTTGTTGTTCCCTGACGTAACTTGAGAGCAATACGGAAATATAAGTATGGAGCTTCTTCGCAGCTGTCGAGATTGGTAGTGAGAACCGTAAGAGTCATAAATTAATTTTGATGTTTACACAGTTGCAGGCAGGCACTAGTGCAGAAGTGACTACATAATTAATTATTAAAGTGTGATGTTTTGAGTCACATCCATGTAACAAACAATGGTGTTATCACTGCCCCTACTTAGATACTCAAAGAGGCATATGAATAGTTTCGAGTTGTTCTGACTGAAAGAAATCTAACATTTAATGTTGCGGCTAGTATTGTATGTGAAAAATCAGTACATCTAGGGCTTCCAAGAATTTTCTCAGAGAATCTTCTTTAGTTTAGCTGAATACCAAACGGAAATTTCAAAAGAAATATGAAAAAAAATTCAAAATTCAAAATTCAAACATCGTGGATCAATTATGACTAGAATGGAATAGCATTGTAGGCATTTATAGACATATTTGTGTTGTAAAAGTTACAGCCATGACTCAAAACACTGGGGACTCAGCACCGGACATCATTCCTTCAAAACGGTGAACAATATTCGGAACAGTAAATTTGAAAAAGTCTGCCACTTTTTCCGATGGTGCTGATAGGCCAAACGTATTCACTGACATGATGTGATCTGCAAACTGGTGCCAGCCAAACTCACTTCCTGCTTCCACAACTAGTCTCCGTGCCCGTCCCACATCTCCTAAAACCTCCATTATATACTGCTTTCCTTGCTGCAAAAACACTTCCATACACGGCATTGATACAACACGTACCACAAATCCCCGATGCTGTAGAATAGTTGCACCTTTGGTTGCAATTTCAACCTCAGATCCAGTCGCAATTATTACTCCATCCAATGGTACACCTTTATTTTCTTCAACTAGAGTATATCCTCCTCGTAAGGCACCATCCCTAGATCCACATGGTGCTGAAAATGACTGACGGGACAATGCTAGTACACTAGGCCCCTCTTTTCTATAAATCGCTAGCTCATATGCTGCAGCAACCTCAGTTGCCCCTGCTGGACGAAAAGTCAGAACATTGGGCATAGCACGTAGTGAAGCTAGATGTTCTATTGGTTGATGTGTAGGCCCATCTTGTCCGAGAAATATGGAATCATGAGTCAGTATAAACAATACTTGCGCTTTTGACAGCGCTGCCGTCCGAATTGAAGCGCGCATGTAGTCTGAGAACACGAGGAACGTTGAGCAGAAGGGAATTAGTCCAGTGCCATGAAGTGCCATTCCGTTGCAAATAGATCCCATGCCATGCTCTCGGACTCCGAAGTGGATGTTTCTGCCAGTAGGTGAGTCATGTTGATAGTCGTCATACATCGTTAGTGTAGTATTCGTTGAAGGTGATAGGTCTGCTGATCCTCCGATCAATGATGGTAGAACAGAAGCGACAGCGTTCAGTACTTTTCCCGACAATTTTCGTGTTGTCTGTGGTTCACTTGTGAGTTGGGACGAGATATTCTTCAGTGCCAAATTCAGGGAAGAAGGGAGTTCCTTCCGTAATACAAGCGCTTTAAAATTTTTCGTAAGCTCCGGGTATTTGATGCAATAATTGGAGAACTCCTCGTCCCAGCGAGATTCGAGCTCGAGCCCACTCTCAGTTTTTAAAAGTGCAGTGTTACAAACGTTTTCTGGTATATGAAAAGGAGGATGCAGCCAGTCTAGATTATTTCTAGCAGCATTTATCTCATCGACGTCTAGACACGGCCCATGAACCTTCGCGGTCCCGGCTAGGGAAGGCATCCCATGCCCAATGGTTGTCTTGATACGAATAAGCGATGGTTTACCCGTCTCGGCCTTAGCTAAGTGAATTGCTTCGTCCAGTGCTGAAAGATCTGTATTACCGTCTTCAACGGTAAGAACCTGCCAGTTGATGGCACGAAAACGGGTTGTAACATCCTCTGTAAATGCGAGATCAGTTGACCCCTCAATAGATATGCTATTATCATCGTAAAGGACAATGAGATGAGACAGCTTCCAGTGACCGGCCAGTGAACATACTTCTGCAGAAATTCCTTCCATCAAACATCCATCTCCCACAACACAGAAAATATAATGGTCAATTGGCGAAAACTCTGGTTTGCCATACGTAGCACGTAGGTGGGATTCAGCAAGGGCGAAACCGACAGCATTGGCGATTCCTTGTCCTAAGGCACCAGATGTAACTTCTACTCCCGTTGTTAGCACATTTTCAGGATGACCAGCAGTGGGACCTGGGTAAGTTCGAAAAGCTTTCAAGTCTGCAAGAGAAACAGCGTCCCGGACGTTAAAAATGTGAAGTAAAGAGTAAAGCAAAGAGGATCCATGACCAGCAGAGAGGATAAAACGGTCACGGTTAATGAAATTGGGGCTACTTGGTGAGAATTTGAGATGGGAATGCCAGAGTAGTGTTGTTGCTGCGGCCATACCCATAGGCATACCAGTATGACCTGAGCCGGCATTGAGGACAGTATCGGCAGCCAAGAAACGGACAGCGTTGATAAGAGGATATAATTCTGAAAAATTGGGAGTTGGCAAAAGGGGATGAGGAAAAGCTGGGACTGAGCTGACAGAATCAGATGAGAGTGAGTCTAGAGAAGAATCAGAAGAAACTCGGATCGTTGATTTAGGTTGCATGTTGAGGAATGGTGCAGTGCAGTCGTGTTGGTTGTTATTTTCCATCTTGTTTTTGATTTGGAGTTGCCAATATCGCTGGTTCTGGATGAGGAAAGTTGATTGATATGACCTGTCGATTTCAATGAGACAGATATCTCCGGATTTGCTGATATATAAGATAGATGGGAAAAACTAAACCGTAATCTTTATGCGGATAGACTTCAAAAGGATTCAGTTTTTAAGTTTTTCGATGCGAGTGTAGATGCATAATTGTGGATTTGATGGGGGCCGCTTATAGCAGTCATAGAGCAATGATAAATGAACTGACTCGCCGTTAATTGCAATAATGTATAACATGAAATGTTTGTTCGTTGGGACCACTAATGACTAGAAGAAATTCATCTGGTGGAGAACGTTAGCTCGAGTAGAAATTGCAGATACAATTCAAATTTTTTTTTATAATTATATAATTTCCATACAGACTGTATGATAAGGTGTTCTGAACTTGTATGTAATTAAGATAACCGCAATTAAATTCTGTTGCATAATTTTCATTGGATGGTTGAGAGATTCTAATGATGCAAATATTGCATTATTTCACAAAACATTTCCGTTAACGGCTTCTCAAAGTGATGGAAATTTGTACTGTACAATGCGCAGTGTTCATGGTCCTTTACTTTGTGTCAACTGAATGATGGAGAACCATTTATCCTCTTTTAAGAGGATACATCTTTCTTCTATTAAATTCGAAAAACACTCAACTTGTTCATTTTTTTTTCATAATTATAAAATTATTATTATTATTATTATTATTATTATTATTATTAGTGTTTTCCGATGATTGAAGCAATAAGCGGCCACAGTGCAATAACCCAAAGTAGATACGTTGGAAACTATTTTTTCAATGAATAGGTTGGCTAAATTATTTTGAAGTCTGGTTGTAAGTTTCAAAGGCCTCTCAGTTAGAGGCCTTTCAAACTTACAGCTGGACTGAGAGGCTCTTAGTTACCGCACATTTCGTTATTGTGAATGAAATGACGACAAAAAATCCTCCAAACATTTCAATAAAAGACTTGACACCATCAATTCAATTTCCATTTACCTGGTAAGTACCTACTGTAAACTTCAACGATTAGAGGTTATCAATCCATACAACGGACGGTGTTTCCAAGGAGACTCTCCACAGGCAGGAGGCTCAAGGAGTAGAGGGGACGAGAGCTGGCTTCGGCTACTGTACGTTTTTCTTTCTGAGTGAACCTCAAACTATATATATATGGTGTACTTTTTAACAATTTTGTCGAATTAACAAACGGATAAGTCATTAGATGTTTTTGTTTCGGTTTATTCAATAATTTCCCCTTTATAACATGTTTACGGTATACGAAATTTGCAATATTTTTCGTGCTGTACGTGTCGAAGTATCACTTGAAAGCTGGTAGTGCGTATCAGAAAGTGTTATGTAGTGAAGTACCAGAATGTATCCACTCCAATTTGCAACGGGCCATATCCCTAATATTTTAATGTTGACTAGAGTCAACATAAGCAATTTTTCCAGATCAAAATTTATCCCATAAAGGCTGTTATGTTGACTGTAGTCAACATAACGGCCTCTTTATCCACCACTTCGCGCAGAGCAATACTGTTACAGATTGCACAGGTGTCAAAAACTATTATTAGCAGATGGTCCGCATGCATCATACGTACGGTTCGGTGCTTGTACCGAAGATTTTGACAAACTTTCATGCACAAACATCAAAAAAAAGTGTTAATTATGCTGGCAATCAGCACATCCTGCGCTGTGAAGGCATTTCAATATAACTTGTCCAACCATTGGAGGCCACCACCTAATCCATTTATGCCTTTTCTGTGAAGCGCCATGGAAAGCATGACTGACGATGAAGACATCCGAGCTTCACCCAACCATATTCCACGTTCACGAGAGACACAATCAACCATAATACAACTACCTACTGCAACAACAACATAACCAACTTCGCACGAAACACCATCAACAACAAGACAATCACCTGCGCTCCTTCGTGAAAGGGGGTGACAAAGAGGTAATGACCGCGCATCTACAAGTCGTACATCGTCAAAACAAGGACCATCACATGATGCCTCGGAAAGATGGCGGATAAAGACACCGAGGTACGAAGACGTCTTTGCACATAACGCGTTTGTGGATGACGTCATTAGCGGGAGAGCGCGGCTGTAATGTGATTCTGTTTTGGAAAACATGAAGGCTCAATGCAAATTCAGCGATCTTCCTGGAGGTCGTGCCAAGATGATTGTTTTATTGTGCGACCCTCTCATGAATCAATTCGATCTGAGCTGATCGAGCTCTTTCAGCAAGAAAAGTTAGGACTGGGTGAAAGGACATGAGGAAACATATCGCGTCTTTTCTTTGTTTTATTGTCGCATTGCACTGTATTCTGTATTGAAAAATCCTTATCAGTGGTGCAGTCGATGGGAAGTAATAAACCACTTATGGGTGACAACCATTTTAGAGTTGATAATTTACTCGCTTACTCACCAGTAGGCTGCGGAATTGGTGGTTTACATATATGGAATTCCTGTCGTGATCAGACACAAAAAATTCCGTAATTTGAGGCACTTTACTTGTGTAAAGTTTAGAAAATATTTTTCCCTACAATGAAACTCTTTGCAACTTTTGAAGGTTATATGCTTGGCAAAACGGACATTGACAATAAAGTTAAAGTTTTATCGAATTGTAAAGAGGAGAAAGAGGTCCATGTGGCCAAAGTTTTAGCAGATGATATTTTCCGTGTCGTTATTGGTCTCCAATTTTGACATAGAAGTTAAAAAATGGAATAATGCGGTCCGTCGACTCATGAAACGCCTCACTGACGGACAAGGTGAAACTTCTTTTGTGGGTTAAACTGGCACGACTAATAGAAGATACGTAGAGGAAGCAATTATTAGTACGCTGTCCGAGATGGGAGTGCGCTGTATGTTCATCCTATTATAAAATTTACTTCGCTGTCATCCATTTATCGTACAACATATCCTACGTTGTCACAGTGATGATGAATTAGAGGAATATAGTAGAAAAGAGGAAATGGAGAATTCTCGTGAACAAATCGAATTACCAATTTCAGAAGATGGTACGAACGACGGGATTAAATAAGATGTTCTAGATACCAACTTTGAAGCCGAAAGGAGAAGAGTATTCATGATAATCGATGACAAACAACAAAGGGTTCCTGCTTCTTGTCATGCAACTAAATGCCTAAAGGGAACGAATGAGACAGCTTCTGCAGTGGAGTATTGAGAAAATGGTACCGAAAATTCAGCAAAGTATTGCGATTTATTTTTCAAGTACCAGAAACGAATAAACGTAGACTTGAAACTTGGGTGGCGGTGCCAAGGACAAATATTTATCAAAAGTAAATATTCCGTAGTTCTATATCTTGGGATGATGCGATTAGCGAGACAAACGACAGCACAATTAAATTAGATATTGAAACATCAGCACTTGAAACATTTTCACTTAAGGAATGAATTTTGTTATCGGTTGGACACCGTTGTGCTGATTGGTTCGTCATTAGTCAATTCAAAGTTACTGGTACAAATATTGGGGCTTTGTTGACATCCAGTGTACCATTTTGTCAATTGACAGGTTTTTCACATAATAGTAGGAAGCGTACTCTCAACCGCTAGTTATATACTGTTATTACATCTTGCTTTAGTAAGAAGAGAGAACTGAGTCTATGAATCGAGGTACTACCACAGAAGATGCCGTTTTGGAGTCATTGAAGAACTGTGAAGGTATTTTTGGTTGCTTTCCTTGCGAAATGTGCAAAAAATATAGGTGAGGACCATATTACATGTACCCCTGATGGTATTTCTCTCATCGATGTAGATAAAATCCCAACTGAAATTTTAGAGGATAGGTTGCATGGTGTGGATGTGGGAGAGAAGTTATGGGGAGTGGCTTGTGTCAAGATTAAAACGTCAATAGCAGAAACGACAATTGACGAGTTTTTATCTTTGGCAACCGCAGATTTCATCTATTGCAAAGTGGGCGACGCAACTTCAAAACATACGTTCGGGATGAACATGTCGGTCAAGTTCTGCAACAAATGATTGCTCTACAGGTAAACTTTTGGATTTCTGTAGAGCTGCGTAGTATGGGATTGTATATAAAGATATAATTCACTGTTCTAAAAATAAGTTGGATGATGGATTGGGTATTCTTAGATCCATGACTAGTCCATTAATGGAGTGGGTATCTGCAGATACATGGAATTTCAAATTTTTAGTTGGAGACGAACACAAGAAAGCAATCCATTCTCGTCTACTCTTTTGGAAATTTATTAACAAAAACGTCAAGGAAGTTGGTGTATTCCACTCCATTATGATCTTTAAGCATAAAACGCAGAGTATATATTCCAAGAAAAATAGGGGAGTGTACGGGGAAACACTAGCCCTGAAAATACTGAGGTCATCGACCTCCCATTTGAAATGAGAACAGAAGATCGTATCTCAAGTTTTATGTACGTTGGCTGTTAATTCCTTTATTGGATGGAGAATGGCACAGCGAGAGGATTTGTTGGAGTCTAGAGCCTCATTTCGATACCTCGATGCTTGTATACACTCTTTGAACCGCCAGAAATCGCTTGCCGAGTACACCTTCGATCTTGCCAAGAAGCTTTTACTTTTCTCCTATTTTTTTCAAGAAGGAGAACTACCGATAATGCTCATTCTGTGACATACCAGGCTTCCAATGGTTTGTCATCACAAATTGTACAAGACTTGGAAAGGAAGGAAATGAGTTGCAGGCGTGGACGTATCCAGTTCTTTAACAGAACAGACATGCAAACCCTTCGTTTGAATGTGGTGGTTCACAATCCGAAGCAGAGCGTGATTCCCAATTGCGCACTTTGCGGAATAGTAATCAACAAAAAACGGGGCTGAAAGTCGTCGTTTAAGTGCAGTTTGTGTCACGTTAATCTTTGTGTATCAACTTGGCCCGGACTCCGTCCTAGTTGTTTCACCATGTGGCATTCTAAAAAAGAATTGCGCCCACGCCAGATGCCAATAACGAGTGAGCAATCCGAAGAGGTTTGATCATGAATCGTCTTGTTAAGGTCCGACCATGATAACCGGAACTTATTTTTTTATAAAAATGTCAAGATTTTTATTTTAATTTGAGTAAACATAAACAATTTTTATGGATATCTGAAGCTTCCCATAGGTCGACTTTCTGAACCCCGTCCTAAACAACGATGCTGTTTTGAAGAAATTCCAAGTGCTTGTTGAAGAACTGTACTTTTCCTAGAATATAACTGAACATTGGATTCTATGGAAAATTTTAATGTAGTTGCCAAAAGCAAAGATTTAATGTTGACTGGACTCAACATTAAAATAGAATATCACGGATATGAAGTACAAACACCCCAGTACTATTGGGATCAGATATGAATATACATGATATAATAAGTGAAATTAAATAATTATTTTAAACAAGACTATTGCAGTGAACGTATGATTTTCTTACGCAAATTAATTTGTTCACGGGACAACCACTTTATCTCTTCTCCAACTTTATTTAGCAAAGAGCACGTAGCGGAACGCGCATGTTTAGAGCCCGTTTTTAGAATCTCAAAAAGTGTCTTCCGTCGCTCGACCGTCTCCGACATTTCTTTTCAAATTCATCGATTGGGTAACTCAATGCTTGGAATTACTCCATACAACACCAGATCTTAACCACCAAGCGATTCTAGGAAAATGATTGAATTTGACGAGCAGTGCCAGCAGAGAGGTGGCACGGGTGAAGTAGACGATTAGGAAAGTTTTGGTCACTTGAAAAAGTATTTTGTACAACAGCTTAGATATAACTAGCGTACAAATACTAGATTACAGAATATATTTGAATATTTTATTTTATATTTTATTATTATTTTCAGTGTCCCGTGTTGCATCGCTATTTCGCTTCCTCCAGCTTCGCGACGCCTTGCTCTATTTTACCTAGTTTCCCTGATTTTCTTCCCGCACTTTGCGCGGCCTGATTATCTTTACTCGCGTTCCCTCCATGATTTATTTCCTGTAGCCTGCTTGCCGCTGCGTCTGTCTATGACTGAATAAATGGCTACCATAAATACGCAAACTGGCATACTAGAACATAGAGTTAATACGATTACATGAATTAGACGTCAGTTATATCAATCCAAGGATTTGGTTGAGGGAAACATTTTCGGAATTGCTTTCTTTTGAACAAGCTCTTTGTGCTTCCATTGGTTCATTTCTCAGCATTGAGGAGGGAGATGTTGAAAAAATTTGAAAGAAATCAAGGGAGAAAACTCTTTTGCGGCCAACTAAAAAATGTTTTTGGCACTTGGCTTCATTTAACCTCATGCCAAGAAGAGAATGTAAATGCAGAATTTCAGGGATTAATTTGCCTTTGTGTGTGCTCTGATTTCAAAAAAGGCTTACCTACATATATTCTTTTACATTGCGATGGGAAGAAGCTTTTACAAACATGCGCATAATGTCACAAGAAGCCCCCTGTGTACAATTCGAAGATACTTTGTACGTGTCATCGGCCGTATTATGAACACAGTGGGAAAAGTACATAGAACGGTTACATCAAGTAACGTTCGAGGATGCAGACTTTTTAAAAATGGTGTATTCCTGACACTAAATTGGTGAATTAGATGCTTCCGCGCAAAGAGAAGCAACTTATAGGGCTAATTCTTTTATCCAGGATACGGAGGGTTACAAATATTCACAAAAATATATGAAAAATCGAACCACAGCAATATCCTAACAATTTATTTGCAGTCAACAAAAGCTGAATCAATCTGGTGGACACAAAATTCTTCTACGAAAAGAGTAAAGTACACAAAAAGGGCCGAGGAATTCAACGGGTCTTTAAAAATTTCTTGTCCAAAAGAGGGAAAAACGACTTTATTGGTTACGCGTGATAACATACATGAATCTGCCATGGTGGTTCATGACATGAATCCAGAGGATCTGGAGGAGATTAAGCGAAAGGAAGAAGATAGACCTGCTCCTTTTCAGATCTGCGCTCATTTTCAAATATCTAACAAAATACCATTTTCGTGGACCATGGTTTATCCCTGGTGGTGTCATTTTACACAGCGTCGCTATTTCAGAAACGCCGACCATCTAGTTTCAAGTTGTTGCTATTGGAGTCACGCGTAAAATTATCACAGTGCTTCTACAATGAAGTTCATTACCCACTTGGCTTCACAACCCTTCTTGGAAAGAATTTGTGTTGTGATCATGAGTTTGCAGAATCCTTCGTAGAAAGCACATACAAGACCAACGAGTCGAAATTGGAACTTTTCTCTATATTAGTTACAGTTTTTGGCAAAGGGTTTCCTCTAGCATACTTTTTACTTGCCGGAGGGTCGCCTAATTATGTCCCAATGTCAAAACAAAAGCTACTAGAGCTATTTTTGAGCTCAGTTCAAGAAAATATTATTTCCTTCAAGCCAAAGTTTTTCTTTAGTGACAAGAAAAAAGGACAAATGAACTCAATCCAAAAGGTTTAGATCCTTCATTTTGTCTATGGAATCTTAAGCGAGCTGTAAAATTTAAAGTACGTGACTTGACAAAGGAATTTAGTGACATATCGGAAAGTACAGAGAAGTCTGATTTGTCGATGTTTAGCAAACATTTAAATATACATCCATCAATTTTCCTCTAAAGCATGTCTGAGTCTGCTAGGTTAGAAATATGTACATTTCTATCAGAAAGGCTGGGAAGAGGAGTAACGGTGGTACTACAATGTTTGTTTACTCACTGGTATTCAGCCTTCTTTCAGGTTCTGGGGAGGTCGGGATCCGGTTGAAGGTATCCCGTTTACACGGATATCGATGTTTTTCGAAGCACATTGTTCAGTTTTGAACGACGGTATCTTGCCCTGCATATTCACCCCGAGTGGATTTGTTGGTACATCCATTAGAGTCCAATTTCATTCCTCACTTTTAAAACGACTACTATCTCCTTTCTTCTGGTGAGAAGAAGCCTATTTTGAGGAGGGATTTCGTTAAGGATTAAAACAATCTAATAAACAGAGAAGTACATACAATATATATTACTGGCGGAGACATCTGGATTAGCAGGTGTCCATATTACGTGGAGAGTCGATTTTAATTTTTCCAACACCTGGTATCTGAGAAGAGCGTTCCAGAGTACAGGGAAGTTGTTCGATCCCGACATCCACCATTTATAACTATTCAGCGCATTACTAGCCGACGCTACGTGCAGTTAAAATCTTGTACAATTCCCGTACTCTGCATTACTAGTGTTGCGATTAATGGTAACTTACAGATTCTATGAGTGAGAATTTCATTGAACCATGAAAAATCAGTGACGGAGAGTTCCTTTTACAAGAGATTTCACGAATGAAATTACTCGTAGAAGGTTTGCAGTTTTTGTTGTTGTTATTATGATTGTTATGATGTTAACATTGTTATGAAAATTATTATTGTTGATGTTATTGTGGTTGTTGTTATGATGATTGTTAACATTGTTATTGTTATTATTAGGATTATGATGATTGTTATGATTGTTTATGATTTTTGCTATTGACATTATTTTTGTGGTAATTGTTAACATTATTATGATTATGATGATTATGATTATTTCTGTTATCGCTATTGTTGCTATTAAGATTATTACAATTGTTATGATTGTTAACATTGTTTTTATGATTATTATTATTGTTGTTGTAATTGCTGTTATAAATATTGTTTTTGTTGTCATTGTTGTTATTAGTGTTATGATTGTTAATATTGATATTATTGTTCTTATTATTAAGTGAGTCTAACCATCACTGCATGGTAAATATTTTTACAGGCAATGGTTAAATGCAGAAAAATTATAATTCGATTTGTAATGATATTTTTAATTGGCCCAAATGTTAGGTTGCAATTCTGTACACGTTTTCGACCAGTGCAAGATTTTAATCAAAAAAGAATTCACTGATGTATTAGTTGTGTGGACTGTTTGGTCATGCCTCCAATGTACCGTACAATTAATCTCGGTACCATAAACATGGTGTTGTTACTGAAAAATTGTTTTCGTATAAGACTGTATCATAGTTCACATACACGACAGCATATAAAATGTTTTATATCACTACTTTTTTGATAACGTTATGGAAGATGACATATATCTCCATTTTTTTGTGATTTAGAGCCACGAGTTTTGTATTTATTTGCGGAAAAGCTGTCGAATATTTTATTCTAGTTATGAATGTTCTATGAAATATTAATATGGCATGAAAGTTACGGTAATTTATGACAAATGTTTTGTTCTTATTGCACTAACTTCGTTCTGGGAGCGTAATCATGAGACGTCTGTGTGATACGCATTGCACCTTCTGCTTGTATTCAAGTGTGATCAAGGTGAACATGTTTGAAATCTATTTTGTATGGACATGCTAGTACGCCATCCTTGGAGGATATTAGTCCCTTTGGGTTACGACTGAGTATACTTGGCCCTCAAATACGGAATCTTCGTTTTTGACTACCGTTGTTCTAGTGTTCACGTCACATTGGTCTTGATCTGTACATTTGTGAAACATAGTAGTTCGTCGAATATTCTGAGTAATCTTAAGTAGCTATGTGAATGAAATGATGGTCGTACATACTTTCCAAAACTGCTTCGATTCGTTTACAGACTTCATTAATCTGCACACAGCACAGACATCTTCCTTATCCTTCCAACCTATTATGCTTACCACAGAATATAAAGCAGGCTCGGTTGGTCCTACTTTATTAGACATGTCCAAAAACATGTTTAGATTCAGAGATGTTGGTACTTGCACACTCACGACGAAGTTATAGTTGACCTTTGCATGCTGATAAATGTACCGCCTCTCACCAGTACATTTTGTGACGACGGATGCAGCACAATAAAACTCATATATGCAATTTGTTGTAATTCATGACTTCCCAATATGCGATTTGTCTTGTAGCAATTTCTTGCCTTTCGAGATGTTTGCTACATACGGGGATGAACCACGTCCAATACCTTGCCAAAAAGGCCTTCTACCCAACCTGTTCGATCTCTTTTGTTGCGTAGAGATGACGTTGCATAGAATCCATCCAGTCATTTAATAGTCTGGATTTTAAAGCACCTACAAGATCAGCGTATTCTGTACTATTAGAGGTATGAGAAAGAATGTCTTCACTTGAAATTAAACGTAAAAGTCCTCTTATTGCTTCTTGTTTCCCCCCATCATCACGAATAATAATTGAATGTAGTTCGAACAATCTTATTGACCAATCTTTTCTCAATGCATGTTAAATAGAAGTACTGTGTTTGTATTGGTGAGTATTGTTGCGCAAATCTGACTTAAAAACATGGTAACTATGCAAAGAGATCTCGGCATTAGGATGTAACCAATAGGGGTACTATGTGAACAAACAACTCTAGCACCTGATGGAGGTTAGGTTTGTACAGAAATCTACCTTCCTCTCGATGGTATCTTTTAAATTCATGCACAAGGGTGATATATTTACAGACAAATTCCTTCAATTTAGTATTATGACCTTTTATTTTCTCAGTTCCCATGTATTGAATCGGAAATATACCGCAATACGCTGACGAGGCCACCAGTTTGTGATAGTTATTAGTTATTTCAACGATCCAATTAAAATTAAACATTGACGCTGTAAATTACAAGAGGTGAACAGGTATTCATATGCAATGGAATTTTTTACGAGGAGAAATGCAAAACGGAGGTCGTAGAAATTGAATGTACGCCACCGGTTTTGTTGTTGTATATAGAAGTATGCGATGGAAAACCGTTTGAAACCAAGTACTTGCATATCTGAACTTCGACAATACCCCTCATTTGTTCATCACATAAAATATTAAAAACGTTGCAGTATATTCATAGAGAGTTCCATTAGTGCGCAGTGAGGAGCTACTGCCGTCTTCATATTTGGATCAAAAATGGGCTAACTGGATGCGAACCATTTTCAGTGAATGCAGGCTTTTGGCGTTGGGATGTAAGATTTTTTTGAAGCGAGTACAGAAGATATGTTTACAGGATCGAAATTACACCTTCATTCATACCCATCATCTTCCCACTTGATTCAGCCACACCAATTTAGCGAAGTGAATACGTCCGCTCAGCAAATCTCGCGTTTGACATGCGTCTGGAATGAGTGTCCACTATGTACCCGTAGTAAGAACCTGTGACATTCTTTCTCCGTGTAAAGGAACAAAGCGGACAAGGTTCGTCCGCAATTTTATTTTTCGCATCCAATATGCTGAATACAGCGGGATAGTCAACCATAGAATCAATCGGGTCAATGAAAATCCTGACAGCATTTCCATATGGGTTTGTACACATCACTTACTACATAGCACCCATCTAGTCATCATCCATGATGTATTTCAGCACTTCATTTGAATTCATGCCGGACGGTCGAGCGATAAAGGAAGAGAATCAGAGGCGCTGAGCCTCATTTAATTTGAAAATCTTATAAGAAAGATGTAATAACCTCCGATACTGCTATGTACAAATGGTAGAGAAGATGTATGGAAATTTTCGTGGTAAATCATGATAGGGTACAAAACGTACGGTGCACCATCATCCAAAACTCCAGTTCTTGAGACGGACTTTCTTAAAAGAAGGTGTTATAATTGTTTTTCACTATGTGAAAGCAGTTGCGGAGTATTCAATAGGACGCAAGGAGATATTACTTCCAATTAAATCGTTCGCTGTACTCCATCCTCAATCTTCATATTCCTAGAGAAGCAAGATAAAGACAATAGGCTTTACTTCTCGAGACCTTCATTTCCTTGTCTAAAACGAGAGAGCTAGATGCAAACGATATTTTCCCGCTGAGATACTGTTTCCTCGTTGTAATCTATAGTCGTTGTTGGATGTACAGATGCACACACGTTACCCGGCTCTGCTAAAACCATGACACTTTACGCAGAACTAGAGCTTTGTCTTGATCGACCCGCTCTCCTTCCACTTATGATTCCTAGAGGTAAAACTTTAAGATTATACATAGCAGCGCAGCGCCCAGTCTACAAAGGCTCCAGTATTTTATTTCCAGCAGATGTGAAGTTTAACACATATTGATCGTTAGTGATTACGGAACCACCTCTTGGGAGCATATTTCTGATGATAACATCCATATGAAACTAACTATACCAATGACTATTTATTTTGTAACGTGATACTGTAACAAACCATACCAGATGCTCGTCATTTCTGCGACATCGGCAATTGTTTTAGGAAATTATCTCGCATGGAACTCGACACGGTCTCCAGACCATGATCGATGGTATCCAGTTCCATCATCAACAATAATCTGCATGTTATGATCAAAAACGCTCTTTCAAGATCTGCTCATCGGCGACTGATAAATACATGGGCCATCTTCGATATCTCGCTCTGCCGTAAGATCCTCAAAAACGGGATTGTTAGAATATCAACATTTGCCCATTCTGTTGGAAATATTTTTCGAACGATCTCCTTGCCGCGAGATGACACAACTCTCTCAGTATTCGTACTGTAAATTGACTCATTGATTTGAATGCACATTGATGTGGGAAGTCGCACGATGGAACATTTGGTAAAGAATTTGTCAGTAAGGAATAGATGCAGGCGATTGTGTACTGTCCAGCGTAACGGAAGAGAAACATCTGGTAGAAGATAATGTATAGTATCGGTGAAGAAGTTGTACCGTGACTTCGAAACCCGTTGTGTTCCTGCAGTTTTTACAATCGAATAAATTGTTCCAAACGTTGTCATATTCATAATGCATGTTTTAACTCATCTAGTTAAGCTACAAGAACGAATTGAAGTTCTGCCATGTCATCTATTGTTTCTTCCGTCGTACTCGTTGACGTGAAAGGTTGTATGAATATTTCCGGTAAGATTGGGATGTTATTTTTATCTTCCAGTACGTCAAAACCTTCATGTATTCCGTCTGTGTGTATTTTGCTTTCGGGACCTCCTTCGGTATGTACGTCGGAGGATATTCCGATATGTGTAAAATCCACAGGATCAGTCGCGTGATCATTATATTGTTGACGTACTTCGATCAAGACATCTTCCAGGTTAAAGAATTGTTGTCTACCGCCCACACCCGATTACCATTCAACCTGTATTTACCTTCTACTCCGTTTTCGTGACATGACGTTCCCCTTTTTGTGATGTAGTGGCGGAATGGTGATAAGGGTGGTGTAGTTGTTGAAAAAACGATGCATTATTATGAGGCGATAAAGACTTTCGTGCGTTTGCATCGAAGAACAACGGAAAGTTTGAAAAACAGAAATTGTTTATGTGAAGAGTTTCGGTGTGCATTTGTCGTTGTTCATATGAATAGGATCGGAAAGATACCATGGTGCTGTTTCCATGATTTTAAGAAAACTTGGAACCATTCGACTACGTGTTTTACATATGCCTTCCTCTGGACCATAATGGCATACATATCTGTAAAACATAAGGAAAATGTATTACATTACTTTTTATGTTTTTCCAAGTTAGACAAAGCTCTGCGTGGTATGATCCTCCTACCTAGTCATGAGTCTCTGCCATGATTACTAATTTCCATCTACGACCTACTTCATATACCTCAAACTAAAACAGGAATTTATTCATTTCTCTACACTAGGGTGATGTCCAAGCCTTCAGTGACATCACCGTCATTTTCGTTACCATCAGAACCAGAGAAGCTTTCAGCATCTAATTGTGAACTAGAACCATTTTGGTACGAAGAAGCACCAGAAAAGCTTCCAGGTACATTGTGAACATCAAAATCGATGGATGACATTGGGAATGCCTTCTGTTCCATCGTCTTATTTTTAATGCTTGGAGTAGGGAGCAATTCCGTGACAGTGGCTTTATCTATCTCATCGTCCTACATGCATTTGGTGAGAAGTACAGTTCTTATTTACGTTCTTGTATATCGTCCATGAATTTTTGAACCAGAAATTTGTACAGCGAAGCGATGAGAAAAGCAGTACGAAGAACTTCGGAATTGGAACTGAAAATATGAGAAATACTAACATCCATTGACCCACCACAGAAGACATGAAAAAAACGAAGTGCAATTTCGACGAGATTGACAACTCTTCGAAAATATCCGGATACGTGATGGTATACGGGATGTCATTGCACTTACATTTTCTTTCAAGGTGATAATATCAACTTGTGATTTCATGAAACAAATCTCCGTTTTCACTTCTCCTATATCACTTATGAAATCCGCAACAAACCTATGTAAACATGCCATGTGCTATAAAAATGTTTACATAACAGCCTTGACTCTTGAAGCTAGAAAAGTTCGAGGTCCAGAGTCATCGAATGACATAGCTCGATGTCCTCCCTCCATGGGGCTGTCACAGTCAGACTGTTGAATAGATCCGATAGATCCATGGATCGTATAGGAAGGAATTGTTGCAACTGAATGTCTCCCATGTGCCAGAGGTAAATTATTCTGCGCTCCATGTGAATAATGTTAGATAGAAGATGGCATTTGAGCAGGTGGACGTTCTGAACGATCGATCTGTTAGCGTTTTGAGAGGCAATTTTTTGTATTGGATTGATGTAGATAATTTTCCATGTTGAGTTGCTTATCTAACTAAGATTACTACAGCTGTTTCTAAGTAAAAGAAAGAATATTTCAAGGAAACGAAATGCCCAAATTGTTCAAATCTTTGAAAAGTTGATAGTTTGAGACCGACTGAACTCATCTGATGGAATAATTTTGAAGGACAGATAAGGAGAAAGAACCTAGGCAAGGATCGTTCATTTCAGCATACATGGTAAACTTGAAGTTTTCATCAGATATTGAAATCTATTCAAGCTACATTTTCCCGGGAACGGATATCATTCCAAAAGTTTCGGTTCACTTCATTCCCGCGAAAATATCGTAACAGATCTTTTGTCGTATCTTATATCCATTGATAATTATTTTCTACACGTTTCGTATAACCAAGGGTATATACCTCTTCATTTTCATAAGTACATCGCTTTCACAAGTGTTCTAAATGAACAATAACATCATCTTCAATTATTCCCCTTCTACATTTCAATCATCAACATGCCAAAAAACGATACGGACGTCTCAGTCCAGAAAAACAGGAAATAATGAAGAAGAACCGCCGAATTGTATGAGAAGGGTGGAGGTTCTGGGAAACAGATGATGAAAAATTTGTGTGGTGGCCAGCAGACGTCATAAAAATCTCACCAATTTCAGTCGGGAAAATATTTGCAGTGAGAAATATTGTATACAAAATGTATCAGAGCTACGATGCACAATCTTTCCAGGTGGAGTTTATAGTTGGACTGCTTGTGCGTCCCAACAGAGGAACCAGTAATTTGAAGCGAGTGGTTCAGTCAGAAAGCTCTTGGAGACTATGTCCAGATACTCAAGATGAAAAGGATGACATGAGTTGGGGTGATAGTGGAAACAACGAACAGCCTAGAAAATCACATCTCTCAAGTCATAGAACAAATCAGCCTCCATCCGTCAAGCGCATTCCAATAACCAAATACAATATAGAAGAGTCAAAGAAATGTCTGAAGAATTCCAAGCGTGAAATACGGGTCACTCAATTGGAAACGGAGAGTGTTACATATCAAAAGATTGATACAAGTCCGACTAGATGATGTTAGAGAAACCATGTCATATCAATTTCATAGAACAGTGAAGCTGTTCTTGCGTAGGGAAATTACATGTCTGTTTCAACTCGCATTAAGACGTTCTGGTACCAGTTCGAGTACTGTTGACAGTGGTCTCACACTTGGACAGATTTCAGCACATGTTGACTGCACCCTGACAGAATTGGCAGTGACTGCTTGAGATCTGAGCAAAAAGAATTGTAAGGCGGGTTTTTTCCATCATTGACAGCTATTCAAATTATAGCATCAGCCACGAACGAAGGATAGATAAAATTACCCACTGTTGAGAAGTTGTGTTCTTGGCTAGGTCTAAATGAATTTGGTGATAATGAGGCAATGCTCATGAGAGGCAGAAAAGTCGGGACTGGATCTAAAGAGATGACGCGCGTTCTTGGTCACATGAGTTGCAAAGAGACAGCGGGTGAAATAAATGGAGTTGTCTGTTATGTGGGAAGAACAGCAATGCGTTAGGAAAGCACGGAACCACCACCATGTTCAAATATTCTTTATCGCCGTTCTGCAGAGTGGTATTCCCAAAACGATCGTTTCTTTCATGTTATGGAGGTGAGAAGTTGCTGTATTCCACATCAAAATACAGAAAGCTTGGAAGAACATATAGACCTTGTGAAAAGTACACATTTTCATCTATTCTGGAGACGTGGTTTGTCCCAAAGGCACGGAATGTGGACCAAGATGGTACTGCAGAAAAGGAAGCTGATCTGGGTGGGCTATATGTTTTGATACCCGCACTTCATTTTTCCCCTAGTGTTTGTAGAGAACTCGATTCTATAATGACAACTGAATTTTTGCAAATTAATTCTCCAGTAAATTTCGTTGCACATAATGCAATATTTATGGATTTATGGGTCTATTTATTCAAATTAGGTCCCTTCCTCATTCATTGAAGTAAAAAGAATAGCGTGAAAGAAGTAGTTGAAACAGAAGATATACATAAAATCAGTCGTCGGAGTAGAAAAGATTACAGAAAGGCAGTCGTTGAAGTGAAACATATTACATGAAATCTGTCGCTGAAGTTGAAAAAGCTGTAATTTTACTCAACAGAAATAAAATAGAACGTAGATTGATAGAACTAAGTATTCGATTCAGGCGAGTAGAAGAGGATGGAAAGCCAATTGCGATGAAAAAGAGAATGGAAAATCAATTGTTGCTTATTTTGATTGAAAAAGAGGATGGAAAGCCAATCGTTTCTTCTATGGAAGACAATTGCGAGGAGAAAGAGGACGGAAATGAAATTGATTCTTCACCACATGTCAACTACTAGGAAACAGTAAGATCTGGGTGAATTCAGATAAATTAGGCGGGGAAAAAGCTCGTAGAGCTTTACTACCATCTCAGGATAGTCATGAAACGTCAAACTCTAGAGCACGGTTAATAATAACTCATGGGAGGTCAATAGCCTCTAACAACTACAGTGGATTCTCACTCACCAAGATGAAGACTTTTAACGACATAGGAAACTAGCAAAAATTTAACCTATTTGAAACGAAATATCCCATTTGGATGACATTGGAGCTGATTAGAGTCCTCTGTCTCTTACATGTGAATGATTGTCACACGGTTATGTTCTTGCACTGTTACCTCACTTGTTTTGACCGGAAAAATAAAAACATGCCAAATGTTTGGAAAGTCAGGTTCTAATACTGGCTGAGAATGCTCCGATTGTTTTTGAAGCTATCTCAACACATCTGTTTTCATCCTGAACCTTCATCCCCACTGTCTCTTCATATCAACCATCAACAAAGTCACAGTAAATTCTTCACCTCACTTCACTCCGAGTTTGGTAGCGTGTATGGCGAGATTGGTTCGAATAAAAGCAATGGAGACTGAGACATTTAGGTGGATTTCAGACAGTTTTTTACTTATTCTATGGAATAAGGACAGAAAGGGCGTAAATAAGAAAAGAAGTGGGAATGGGAATGGGAATGAAAAATCATGGAATTTCGGATTCAAGGAGAAGGGCATTTTTAATAGGTATTATCCGTTCGTTTCTCCCCATCAATACAGAATCCACTGATCTTATCTTGTGTCTGGAGTAAACTTGTCACAGTATGTAATTTAACGAATTGAAAACTTCATCCTAATTTAGCTAATCACACAGGTTATCTGAATGCTGGTACTGTTTCACATGATGGATCACTTTGTGCATCTAGTGAAAACGATGATGTTGCTATGTTTGGCAATTTTCAAGAAAGAAAACAGTTATATTATTTAGAAGGTAATGGTATCATTCATATTTTATTCTTCTCTCGTAATAGAAATTGGCTTTGTGCAGCGACAAACCTTATATAAAGATCTGGAATCTTTAGTCAAAGAATTTTTTGATGAATTACGTAAGATTACACCGAAGTTGCTGTAAATTTAATCGTTTTTCAAATTAAAAAAGGCAAGATTATGATTTTTCCAGGAGCGTTTTTCACCGATTCTAAAGATTAAAGATGCGAAGTGAAGAGTGGAATCATTCGCTTCTTCTGGTATATTGCAATATAAAAAAGAAATTTCTAACCATTTTTTTGGAATAAATGATATGCCATTGAGTTAAGTTTTTAATTTTTTATTTAACTTCAATCCCATTTCAAATTAAAAAGGTGAGATGATAACTTTTCTCAGCGAGTTTTTCATCGATTCTAAAGATTAAAGATGAAAATTGAAGAGTAGATGTAGCCACTTCTTCTCCGATATTGCAATAAAGAGTAGAAATTTGCAACTTTTTTCTGGGAGGAAATGATGTTCGATTTCGTAAATTTTGAATTTTTTAACTTTACCTTCAATCGATTTCTAGTGTAAAAAAAGGCGAGATTTTAAAGTTTATCAGTGAGTTTTTTATCGATTCTAAAGATTGAAAATGAAAATTAAAGAGTAGAAGTAGCCGCTTCTTCTGGTATATTGCAATGAAAAAATATGATTTTACCACATTTGATTTTTTACTTGAAGAAGTTATGATACATTTTATGTTTTTTTTGATGTGACTTTCTTTTATACAATTTTTTCGAGAGTTGAAAAATGAATGTCCTTCTCGAGTTGCGAGATGAAACATTCATTACTTTTGGGGAAGAGTGCATTTTTGGTAAGATAACAGAGGTGAAATGGAAGGTGCTTTTGTGAGCAAAAAGCTTCTCTGTTGACAAGGGAACCAATCATTTTGGCAATAATTTATTTCAATACTGTCTTAAAATACCGGGTCCATGTCGACTTCAATTCTTTCGTTTCGGAGTAAAAAGGAACTTTTTATATCCCTGTATATATTTGAGTGACAAGAATTTGTGTCATGTACCAAATCTGTCCTGAGTGGTCGGGGTCCCAGTCGATTTCATGATTTTGATACGACAATTTGCGTATATTTTTCACAAATTTCGTATCAAATTTGAGTATTAAAAGCATAAATTTTACGTTTTCAGTAACGACGACCTATTATTGCTTTTGTTTGCATCCTATCCGCAGTGCTTCAATTAATAAAATCATGGAGAATCACCCATTCCCTACCGACATTTCTAGAGCTGTAATTTCACGTTGGTACAACTACTTTATTGTATTTGAAACAGCTATTTATTACAGATTTACACGCTGAAAGAACTTTTCTGTCTTGCAGTATAGTGTGATTCAACACGCATAGGTTCATAAAAACAAAACAAAATTGCATCAATTGACGTGCAAATTAAAAGACATTATTTATTGAACAATGTGCACTATATATCGTACATATGAAAGCACAGTACCATACAGTGATGAACTTTTAACTTCGACGGCTTTCATTTTGGCCATGTGAAAGATGTACGCAACGAGGGTGACGGTGGAGTGGTGATGTACGAGTGGTGATGGTGCTGATGGATGGTGAGGGTGAAACGTTGTCAATATAAGGACCAATTGTATACATTGCGGAAGACACGATAAAATAGAACCAGACGTCACGAAGTGGAAGGAAGCGAAATAGCGATACGAAACGGGACGCTGAAAATAACAAGAACATTTTATTTTAATTAAAGCTGTGAATTAGAACCAGGACGTTTGAAAATCGCCCAAGCGATTTTGCCACCAAATACAGTGTTTTTTAATCGTGTTTTGAAAGCTGCTTAGTACATGATATGTTTATCAAAAAGTAAGCAAAAAATAAAACATACGAATGCCGAATAAAAATCTGTAGAAATTGAAATGTTCGGACGAGGGTAATATGAGAGCAACGAGGAGGCGTCACGGCATGACAGGATGTACATGCGTGACAAAAAATATGTTACAGGAACATGTCATCTGACAATAAAATAAAGGAAGAAATGACTTCAAGGGTTGTCAGAAGAATTATGAGTCGTGTTATATGCTTACAGAAAAGTAAGCATAATGATGGAAATTCATCGTCGGCGAGTAAATAAATTTTTTACATGATAAAAAAAGGAGGAGAGACATTGTAATGGAGAAAAATATACATCTCAGATCTCCCTTCCAAATATGCGACGATATCTACAAATTAAATCAACGATATAAACCAACGAAACAGCTGAAATTATAGAACAACCGACATTTCAAATTTGTTTAGTACGTTATAAATACTTGATATTGCATGAAGTAACGATTTCATATACAGAGTAACTAATTTGTATAATAAAGTATTCCTGTAACAGGGAAGGGTGGAAAAATAAGAAGCAATAATGGATACAATTATATTTAGTGACGATGAACATGATGAAAATTTAAAATATAATAAAATATAGTGATAACTGAAAAGTTATTTGAAATAGGTGGTGTTGGAAAATAGAAGAAGTCAAAAGGAAACATCTGACTGCAAAAGCAGCTAGAATGTCGGCTCCACCGTCTCATAATAAATTTCCAAGATTTTTCTCCGACTCCTCATCCGAGTCATATGGGGAGGGTGAAGAACAATCCACCAGCAATGCAATTACTTTACGTCATGAATGCCTACATTGAAGAGCTTACCTTATAGATTATATATGTGACGTGTCCGTTACGAGATTAATCGGAGACTTTCAAATAAATCATGCACATCAGGCGATTGGAATCAATAAGAAATAGAATAGATTTTATACTATATGAATTTAAGTAACCAACGACTTCGTGGCAAGTTGGATATGTACGATACATGTTCAAGTTGTGAACGCGTCGTTGGGCAATTTATAAAATCCCTTTCACCTGTGCAGATTACTGTTACGACAATTCGAAGCGGTGAAAGGGTTTTCATAACAATAATATTTACCTTACATCCAATGGTTGTAAAATGTCTATATAAAGGAAGCATTGCATCAGTTGTCAAAAGTTTTGTATCCCCTTCGTTTCCATGCGAAGCCTTCTTGTAACAACCATCCTCACAAAGTGCGGAATGGTAAGAAATAGTTTTCTTTATTAGTTATTAGTTGTTAGTTTCATAGTTGTTAGGTTTTGTTTTCCATAAGTGTGAAAAAGTAGGAAATGGTTGGCAATATTGTGGAGGTTTGGAAGCATAACATGACTTTCTGTTCCTCGCGAGATCCTAAATGATTACCTACTTTTTCATAATTGCCTCGAATGAATTGTTGCAATGAATTATTAGATTTAGTTATTAGATGTTCCTTTTTTCCTCTTCCTCAACTTGGGAAGGGAATAACGTAACGTATTTACAACGTTTTCGCACTTGAAGTATGGAATGGTAGGAAATAGGTTATGTTACGATTTAGTTCACTGTGAAAACGAAGGCACCTATCTAAAGATGCCTACATTTTCATAGAGATTACCCCCATATGTCTATACAGGATTGTGAAGAACAATCATGTATGGATAGGTGAGTGTGGTAATTTGTTCAAGCATCATTTGTAAGAACTGTCCATGTTGTGATATATTAATCGCAATGTTTGGTTGCTCACATCTCAATGGATCAAACCGGCTATAGGAATGTTATATCCTGAGGATGAAAGCCTGTAATTGTAACGTAACACGACAGGCTGGTATTCTGAGACATGGGACAACTAATAAGGTATATGTTATATCTTCAGAATATAACGTAGATATTATTACTTGTACCATGACAGGCTGTCATGGAATTGACAGTGTACAGTGAAGTCATTTATATTAGTTTAATAAATTTAGTTATAGTGATAATTGTTTCATGCAGTGTACATAAGAAGAAACAACTTGAAGATAAAATGACAGGAAAAAATGAAAATAAATGTACTAGCTGTCTCTAACCTGATGAACATGAACAGGACTGTAACCAATAAAAACTTCCTGACCAATTGAAATAGGACATAAAGCACGAATCTCTAAAGTATTGTAAGAAGTTGCAGCCGCATCCGTTCTCAACTTTCTGTTTTGGACGAGAGCGCAATTTGCAATTCTTGGATTATTCAATCTATCTTTAACCGAAGATTTATCTCCAGGGAGATAATGGAAATCATTAATGTATCTTGTAATGCATCAGGGGGCAGCTACAATCCGTGCCTTATTTTTCTATCCATCACTTGCTGTGAATTTATGTTAACAATTGGCACCGTATTTCTGGAATTGAGCCTCATATACCGAACGTAAACCCTTACCATATGTTTTTGTAATTGAATTACTCCTGTCAATATTTTCGGAAAACAATGTTCGATAGTAAAGATCAATGAGGAAACCTTCATAAATTGTCTTTTTTGCGAAAATCATGGGACCAGCTTCATCATGTTTGATTGTAGCTCGTTTCAAGGAAACACTTAGTGCCCCAGATTCCATTGCAAGCAACATATTTGTAGTTATCCAATCAAGCGTCCGATTCCATGGTATTTTCCACTTTTCCTATTGTATGGGAGCACCATTGTTGTAAAATGATGCATCTCCAATGGCTAATGAAATGAAGTGAGAAAATAGTTTAGTGAATTTCTGAACTGTGGAAAGTCCAGAAGGAATATATCATACGTCCCTTCTTTTTTAACGGCAATGACTCCCAGCTCTCCTAAATATTTTTATGCATCAAATAGGTCTTCTTCCGTGCCCTCAATGTCGGATTCATCGTTGAGTAGCTGACGAGCGAAAAATTCGACCAGTAGTGTCTAGGAGCACTCCAAACAGTTATCATCCATGTCACCACCAACAGATTTTCTATGTTCTGGAAGAAGTATACATGCAATTTCCACAGAAAATTTACCGGCGCATGGATCCACAGCCAATTTACAAGGATGGGTAAATTCGAGGATAATATCCATCATCGACTGTCTTCACTTTTGCTCTGGTCGGAGGATTGGTATTTGACCAGGAGACTTCGTCTGAGATGGAAGGAATAAATTTTCGTCGATGAGGACCCTTAGGATGTTATTCATTTCATTACATGTTACGGGATGAACAGAATTAATGAACCCAGAACGACTGTAATTTATCCTTTTCAAAGCTTGATCCCATACCATACCATTCATTCACGAGTGTACTGAATGTTCAACCACGGACAGATCCGTGAGACGGGGTGTTCTTGGATCTGATTCATAGTAACCCCTTTCGTTCGTGTAATGGAGCGATGTTTCCTCCACACTGGAAACACCTATTTCAGTCTTGTATCATTTTCCAATTTCATCGACTTCGAGGTTCTGAAATGGTATAAATTCCTTCTTCGCCTTAATATGTTGAACAAAGGAAGGAAATTGCATTGATGAACAAAAACATATGAGCATGACTTCCTGGTGTCAAAACATTTTCCAAGAAATCTGCCAATTCTTCCATGTATTCTGCTATGAACGGATCGTGATCTGAATTTGAATAGTTGTTGTTATGTATAATGTTGTATGGTGGGTCTGTTAGAATAAAATGAACATTATCTTGTAGACTCTGACTGATACCATCTTAAT
>JAULBU010036463.1:0-15382 GCA_032358235.1 Odonthalia washingtoniensis | reverse complement strand
AAACCTTTATTTTCTACGATAAACTATTTCAATATTTACACCCGTTAAGATATTTTATACTGTAAGATAGTTTTAGGCTTTACACTTTTTACACTTCTGTATTTACACGTTTTATCTTCTTGGATATTACATCATGAGGAAAGTAGCGGTGGAGCTTCTTTTCTACCATTTCTTGGTAGAAACACAGCTGCCACATACTAAAATCATCTCCAAGCTGGTATCGTTTGAGTCCTCGGAAGCAAGATTGCTGACCTTCTTTGTACTTGTTATCGATTCAGTGAAGGTTAAGGGGGTATTGTAGGTTTTTTTTTTTTTTGCTTCGTTCAGTATAAGTTCAGCAGACTTCTAATCTGTTGTTTTGTTTATTACATCCGCCTGATTAGCACGTTCTAATCTGCACATGCCGTCGATCATGACGACGGCGGACGAGGCCGCGTGCTTGTGTCAAGCCACGATTAGCTGCTTACACAAAGCTTTGGTAAGTACAAGAACACACATACATCTTACTTTGTTTGACTGCACTGCACCAGTGCACCATCTCCTGTGCACTGTACAACAGTGTCCTACTCTTGTATTGACAAGTGTACTGTATGTGCTGTATGGACGATTGTGGATTTCCAATTTCAACTGCTATAGCCCTGAGTGCATTCAGGAAGCAGGAAAGCTAAATTGCCAGAAAGTAGCAAAAGAAAAGTGTCGTGCTACAGGAACTACCCAGCAGTGCTAAACATTTGTAACGATGCTTACAGTACTGGTGTCGGAGTGCCTTAACACTTTGTTCGCCCTCTTCTGAGAGAAACAGAAACGGTTCTCGTTGTTTCGATATTGCCACGAACAGACCAGGGCCAAACCGAAACGGTCGACGAACTTCTGCTCCCGCGGATATGACAGGAAGAAATGAAGCGCGGTATGTCGGAGGGCATGGACAATACGGCCGCATGCGTCTCCATGCTGTCGTCTTGTCAGATTGCAACGGACGATGCAACGCAGCCCGTTGAAAGCGTGGTTGTGGCGCACGATTCTTACGCTGCACATCCTCTGCAGACGCCGCAACGATAGCTACAGTTGCGGCGCAGACTGATGTAGCAACAACCGTTGAAACGCCGTCTTCATCCATCTCCAGTGACGGGGGTACGAGAAGGAGCGATTCCGACGTTTTTTCCTTAACGAAGGGCAGGACAAGAGTCGACGCCCCCAAACTTACAGCTAAATTACAGTCAACAGCCCAATAAATGGGAAATGTAACGTTTAGAAATCTGGAAAACACACCCGACCCGCTCTTCCAGATGCTTTTGCTATTGCTAGATTTCTGCCCTCTCATTGGCTGAAAAATATTTAGCTTTAGCTTTTTCTAGTTCCGCAAATGCACCCAGTGCAGTAAAGAAATAGTAGAAAAAGGTTTCAGCCAATAATAAACTGCCATTGAAAAGTGAGTACAGATGCAACATCCCGCCAATATCTGCCCTGTGTAACATAGTGTGTCTGTTAAAAAACAAAACAGTATTTTAATCAAAATTGGTTTTCGTGTACACTATTACACGATATATACTACTACAACAAAAAAGAATCCCCTCTGAAAAAAAAAAAATTCATTTTTCAATTATTCATGTATATGTCTGATTTGAGGCCTAGTCTGCACGACATACACATCAACATCATCATCAGCCCCTCGACCCAAAACACAACCTTCTATATCTTGTGGCACGTCGTTTAATTCGCGTTCGATACACAACACGATGGTCTTCACTTTGTTGACGACTCGTAACATCCAATTTTCATCAACAGTCATCTTCTCATCTGCGTACTTGACGACTTCATCATGACCATTCCCTGCAATACCCGTTGAGTAATTCGCCATCGCCAATACATCAACATCATCACGCTTTCGAGAAACTCTGAATCTGTACGGCGACCCATCGGTACGTGCCGAGGCAAGCGTCTCCCCTGATCCGACTGCGAATTCCACATACATACATTGCTGGGATGTGGAAAGTGGATCGTATGAAAATGCAACGAAAGACAATGTCGGTACAATCATTTGCTGAATCAATACGGCCATTGATACATTGCCGTTGAATGAAATGACGGATGCACGATCGGTGAATACAGAAGCCCATACTTGAGTAATTGCATTTGAAAGTTGGAGTTGATCTGAAGAATCGATGTTGGGGATAGAGTCAAATAAACCTGCGCCAGCTGAATTCGATGTGTCTTCCGCATTTGCAGATGAACGGATGATTATGTTTTCATTTGGAAATGTGGTTTGTATCGGTTGTATGATTTGTTCATCTGATGGTTTGAAATTATCAGTTATGAATTGGCGAACGATCGATGCATTCACACGTGGTTCACATGTGATGAGTGAGGTGTATTTTGACTGGAATGTGTGTATTTGTTTCTGGAATTGACCGTGTGGGATGGTTATTGATTTAGGTACTTTAAACAAGTTGTTTGATTGCGATATGTTCATTAGTATTGATGTCATATACGCTTTTCCTGAAACTCTTTCCATCGTCCCATTCATAACATCTTCGACCTTCATATATGTTTCATCAATACTCATCTTGTTAACCTGTTCTTTTTCTTGTTCTTTTTCTTCAACTATAATATCATCTACAACAACATCTGAACTTCTTTTCTTAGCAATGCAGTCTAATTTTTCAACTCCATTATCAACGCTCACTATAAATTGTATAGCATACCCATCATTTACATTTAACCGATCCTTCCAAACAGTTTTAAAGCTCATATTATCTTTGTCACATGCCACAAACAGTATTGCCGCTTGTCGTATACGTAATCCCAAATGTGATAAGTGAGGTAAACGTCTACCACATATCACACCAACAATACCTAAGCTCTCGTCAACATCTTCATCACCCTGTGCACTCTCACATACAATCACAACCTTTTCGTCTTTGCTTGTCACACCTTCCCAATCACCCAAGTTCTCAATGTATACAATACGATCAGCTACAACATTTCCAATGTTTAATACATCCCATTCACATAATCCTAATTCAGCGCGTAAATGCGTACTTAATGATTGTGCGATTCTTGAAATTTGAAAATTTAAAGTTGACCGTATTTCACTTTCAGCATATATTTCATATACATGATTATCATGTATTTTAAATGCGTTTCCTAATGTTCTAGCATTTTCATCATAGTTTTTAATGATTTCATCACTTATACTTTTAGTTAATCTCATAACTCGTTCGATACATGAATACCATACTTTTAATGATGTCGTTGAAATAATTGATAATGTATGTATATCATATGATATTGCTTGTGATTCTTGTTTAAATATATTAGATAACCATAGGTTATCAATACAATATCCTAATATGTTTATATATTTCATTTTCATTGTATTTATATTGTTATCATTTTCAATTTGTTGTGCTATAGATGCAAACAGTATAAATCCATAATTTTCAACTTGTATATCCAATAATCTAACTTTCTGTAGATTTTCATCATCACTCTCATTGGGAGAATCATATAATATCTTATATAACTTTTTACGAACAACAACTAGTTGTTTTATTTGATGAAAATGATTTTCATTATTATGTTTCATATCTTTCAATTTTAAACCATCTGTATCATTAAATGATTGTAATCTATCGTCTAGATTGGACATATTAAAAAAATCTTTTAATTCTTCATGAAAAATGTTAAACTCCCTTACGAAATCTTGTGAATATGAAGCATCCCCAGCATTGATACGATGTAAAATTTGTTCAGATGTATGTAAATCTTCAGGGCCTGCACATCGATGTAATTTATTTTGCAAATTATGTTTTATGTGCAACTTTAGATCTTTAGGTATATCACCTCTATGTGCAATATCTCTTATTCTTGTCAGTGGAACTGACACCATGAATCGTTTACCATAACTAGGTAGTAACGGCATGATTTTTCTTACTATGTATCCGATGATTGAATTATTTGTATTACTTATAATAAGTGAATGCAATGTTTGATTTATAACCAACGATGTATGTGCATGATGATTAGGTCTATGATGACCACCATCTTCACTGCATTTTATTTGACCATTGCTTATCCATGTAAGATATATACACATACTACCTAAATCAAACATACTTACATTTACAGATAAAACAGATTGAATATATTGTAATCTTTGTCTCCATGATTTCTGTTCATTACTTATTTTAACCATGCCTTTCTGTATATCGTTCAACCCTGCATAATTCTCATCATACGTTTCATCGCCTCCTTGTATCACGACGAATTCTCTTCTCTGACCCACAGTTGGCATCGATGATGACGGTAGGTGACCGAATGTATGTGTGGGTGTTGCAACGTTGGTACGGTTGCCTAAATGTAAAAGGCGGTTTTGTTTTGTACCATCTACTTCCCATTTCGTTATATGGTTCGATTCAGATTGATATATAACATATTTGAAGTGAACCTGTTGCATTCCATGTGGTATTTCAACTGTGGCAGTCCATTTAGGGAAATCATTGGGAGTTGTTGTTAATGTTGTAAATCCGTTCCAACCATTAAATGATCCTGTGACTGCTACACATTGTCCCCAACTAGTTGAATTACAATTGACATGAAACGTGACGTTGACCATGGTTTGCTGTGGTTCTTTTTTTTTTTTTTTTTTTTCTTTGAAAACAAAGCATACCTCCGAGATTGATTGATGAATCCTTTTAAACTAAATGCTAACGAAAAAAAATAAAAGAAAAGAAAAGCAAGGTAAACAAACAATTCTATCGTACAATTCTATAGTAAAAAAAAACTTACAGTGTAAATAAAATACTACTGAACAAAACCTCAAACTTAATAAATCACCAATCAATACTAATGGATGCATCATCATTTGGATCATCATTATTCTTCATTTGTTGTTGTTGTGTCAATTTTTGAGTAGAAGAACTTTTACTTTGATACCTATTAATTAATTTCATAACCCCATCAGCAGGTACCGGACCATTTTGAACGACGGCATACCACGCTGGATTGACGACATCATGAACAAATCGTTTAAGATTAGTTTTCCAATGACTTGAGGAACTTTTCACTTTTTTTCTTAGGTATTCACCTGCGTCCTTTTCTGATTTCTCGATTGCTAATCCACTTTTACTTGTTAAAAATGCGGTGACTGTGCTACTTTCAAACCCTGCGTGTGTAAACAACAAAGTAGCAGCTTGTAAAATCAGCGCATGTTCTTTTCTCAAAGCTAGAAAAGCAGTTACAACAGCTTCTGAAAACGCATCCCATAGCGTACATCCAGAAGAATTATTACCATTTGTATTATCACATGTTTTTATACCTTTAAATAGTTTTTCCATCGCTGGCGGTACACTTATTCTTGGCGCATCTATAGGCGATGCATCACCTAGAATAAATGAAAAATCTATATGTAACAATGTTGTTTCATCTTTCAATACCATGTTACCCCAATGTCTATCAGTGGCGCCTAGTACATATCCACCAACAAATGCACCGGCTGCAGATAATAGAAAATTAGTGATTGTTTTTGATGTTGGATCAAGACAATGTTTCGCATACCATTCATTCCAATCAATATCAGATAATGATTCAATATTTGATATACCTTCTAAAAACCCATTGTCAGGACTTGTTGGCATAACCTCATAGGAATAACAATGAGGTATACTTGTTTCATTTTTGTATGTTTCTGAATGTCTCCATATGTGATTGAATACTTGAAACATTATACTTACACAATGATCTTGCATTAAGTTATCACCAATTTTCAACAACAGCGTAGGTTTAACTCGTTCGAAATCTTTATTTGGGTTACCACCTTCTTTCAATTTTTGTAGGCTTACCAAACATGGTCTAGATAAAGATGAAAATACTTTGGTAACTGTAACTTCTTCAATTAATACATTTTTATCATCTTTATCATCACCTGTTTCCTGTTTTGTTTCTGTGAATGATTTACAATCTTCATGTTTTACACTTTTATGTCCATCACGTCCTGGAGTACATATTAACAATGGATGAATAACAGAATGAATACCAAATGACAAATCTTTTTCAAACTTTTTTTCAAAGACTGTATTACACCAAAATTCAATTGATTTAAAATCAATTATATCCACAGGCATTACTAATGATATGGATGTAGGGATTTCATCGATATCTAACTTTGATACTAACGAACTTGAACTACATCTACTATTACCAGTACTATTACTAGCACTATTACTAGCACTACTTCTTTTTCTATGTTTACTCCTTTTTTTTTTATATTCAACTGTATCTGCATCTCTTATCATACTAGTTATGTTTGATGTCATATTTAAATTAACACCTTGGTCGTTACCATCATCACCATCATCACCATCATCGTCAACTAACGGATTTACTAAATGAAATTGTTTTAATTTAGAAACTATCATACGTGCATGTTCAATGTTTTGGATACCTGGTGTTTCTGTAATAGCTTGTAGTAAACCTTGCTTACTAAATTTCCCATGGCTATTAGAAAATTGTGATACTTTACTAGGTGCGAAAATAATTTGTGATATAAATTCACAAAATTCTTTACTTGTGTTATATTTATTTTCGATGATTTCATTGTCATGAAATAATTGGGAGCGAACATGAGAATGTGAAACAGAATAACAATTACGTCTCAATGTAGTTTTAAGAGTCCATAATGGAAAACCAGCATGTCCTAACATAATTAATAATCTGAACTTTAATATGCGATTAACTGAACATCTATCACGTAATGATCTTGCAAGAGAAATGAAATCACTCGTTGACAATATTGGATGATGTTGATGTTCTATACAACATAGAATTAAGGTTAACAATTGATATACTGTTGATGTCGACGCCCTCAATAAATCCTCAGGACGAACTGACGATGATAATAATTTCACAAGTAATTCATCCTTGGGACGAAAGTAAGAACGTGGTAATAAACAAACATATGTAGGTTCCGGTTCAACCATGTTCAATATGTTCGATGATGATATCGTCTGTATGTTGTCCATTGATGCTGATGCAGACGACATGTTCGGTTTTGCTTGTTTGCTGTTGCTGTTGGTGGCGGCAGTTATATATTTGAGACCTGGCTGGCGACGAAGAAAGGGTTTAAAGAAAATAATAGAGGAGATACAGGATACAGTGTATTTTTAGGTTTCCCTACTTTCTTTTTAACCCTTTTTTAAATTGCTGCATCTTCGGTGCATGTACAGTACACTAATAGGTCTTGCGAAGGAAAAAATACTAAATCAGAAATAGACCATAACCGTCGAATTACAGTAACTTAAGTTACTTCGAATTGTACAAAGATGGGCCACGGAGTACGTATAATAACATTATTATTATACGTACCCTGTCCGTAATATTATTAATTATTTTTATTTATTATATTTAACTAAAGGACGTTAAGTCCATCAACTTGTTCTGGTACAAGAACAAGTTGATTGAAACTCTCACTGATCGATTTTATTTTGTGTGAGGTATTGGCAACAAATGATGTGTAATGTCTAGTCTAAAATTTAGTTAAATTTTTGAATTATTAAAATAAAGATATCAATCACATCTAAAAAGTCTTACTATTATTCAGCATAACCAATAATTAGATCTGTTCTTGGGACAATTCGTGCCCAGCATCAGAATAGAACACTCACGTCTAAGACTACGAAATTCCTTCTATTCATACAGCGGATGACAGTTCATCGCGCGTATGGCAATAAATTTTTTTACTCAAACTGCAACTGTATATTTCCGAAACTTTTAAGAAGTACACGGCGTTTTCCAACTTTTGTGTGGTGATCGTATACGTGAACGTTCGGTCGCATTTTTACATGGCATGTTAATATGAAAGGACATAGCGAGTTTTTTCAATTTGAAATGGTAAATTTTGGGGGGTTTTCACTCGCTGCTGTCCACAAGGACAGTAACGAAAATAGAACCTATAAAATGTGCGATCTTGATAATATTGCGAAACGGCGCTAGTCTTGGACATCAACATTTGCTACTATTTTCGAGGTAGCACCACAACAGCAACGGGATCAGGAGGATCAGGAGGAGGATCAGGAGGAGGATTCGGGGACTACTTTGGGACTACAGGGGAACCGGCCGAGTACTCAGACAAAAATTTCAGAAGAAGATTCGGCGTTCGACTGTACTCTTTTTTCGAATCCATGGGGATTTGATGAGACTACAACTGGAGGTGCGGGGGATGAAAAAACTGGTCCCTGGAAAGCTCGGTATCCCTTCTATAATCAAAGTTTGGGCTATTATTCGTCTGTTACGGACAGCTGACTCGTCCGATCGATTGAAATATGGAGTCCACGATTGAGGAGACTTTACCCATCATTCTTCAAATATTTTTAAAGCATATGATTGAAATATATGGTAGCATTTACGGAAATTGACAACCTACGAAAGAGGAACTACAAAACATTGAGCGAAGATACGAGGGGGCTGTTTTCAAGAGTTGTGTGGGGTGTCTCGACTGCATAGAAATTAACTGAAAATGGAAAAAATACCCCTTCTCGGAGAAGGAGGAATCTCACAGACCTTAGGAAAGAAAAATAGCAACAATAGTTCCTAATTTCCTTCCTTTCGGATTTACAAGCCTGTTCGATCAAAAATTGTATATTTGGAGTTTGTTTACCAGTAGCTCGGGACACACAGTAATGACAATGCTTTGACAGTATCGGCACGGATGCGATGAATTTTGAGAGGTGAATATTTCGGTTTAAATTAGACATTATCTACTAAACATTTAATATTGGGCTGGAGCGGGCACAAATTTACTTTCTAGGGGATGGTATATATCTGAACAAGCCATTATTCACCAAGAAGATTCATCATCTGACCAATGATTTAGAAAAGGCGTACAAAAACTGACAAAAGGCAATATGAAAGAATAATAAGAGTTGATTTGATATGACAAAGTCCGTATTAGAGGTCATATGAAGGGAAAAGAGGTATTTGGGAAAAGAGAATGTCGTGCGAAAAAATGAGGTCCATGAAATTCTAAATATATGCTAATCATTATGTTGGAGGGGAGATGTTGTTGCTGATGGTGAAGGGGATGTAATTATGGATTTATTAAATAAAGAGAACGAATTAGCGCATGATATGAATGAAGAAAAGATGAAATTGATGCAGTAACAGAATTGGATTTGAGATTTGACGTATTTTCTATTTTCCGAAATCCTTCCTGCTAGTGAGTATCACATGAGAAGTCATTTGGTATTCCAGACATCGAAGAGAAACTGAATAAAACTTTTACGTCTGGAATAGAAGTTGAGAGTGATTAATACCATATTTCTGTGACAATTAGTGAATGGTACTACTAGTTTTGGTTGTGTTTGCTGGATTAGGTACTCACAACTATTTCCTACCACAATACAACCAGAAGTACGTAAATATGGTTGTAGCTAAATAGTTGTAGTACCCAGAATTTGTGACCAGCAATTGGTTTTCAGATGTGCTGCAAATTTCCCTTGTTCCAGAGGACTAGGAGTAGTTCGTAAGTGGCGGAAAAAGTATTATTGCGTACGGAAGAAGTCATTTTTTCGTAATAGATTGCAGTGAAAGAAGAGAAGGAAATCATTTATTATTTTGGAACTTGAGGAGAACCGGGGAATATAAAAAGGAGTATTTTAAAAATTGGAAAGACATATAAAAGAAACTAATTTAGTATAGGTTAGTTGTCAACCTATACTAAATGTTAAAAAAGAAATGATTGTTTATTGGTTGACTGGCGATGAACCATTATGAAGTCAATAGGACAATGAGAAAGATATTTTGTGCAGTTGGTGGAATGGAAACTTACCAGTGGGATAATTTGGAACTTGTCTTAAAAGTGTTAGAAATTGAGGAAAATGAGAGGATTAGGTATTAACCAGTAAAGATGAAATAGAATGATTATTACAGCACGTAGTGGAGAATTAGATATCGTGTATACAAGTGAGTTGGAATAATTAGTTCATTTTTACATTCAGAGGTCTTGGTATTTGAAATTTTGAACTATTGAAATTTATAGTTGGTTGTGTTTGTACTTGGAACTTTTGCATTTGAAATGTGTCATTTGAGATGTGACCACTATTCAGCTGAATGACCATAGATAAGAACGGAGGAACCGCATTGAAAAGTAAAGGATGAAGTTTTTCATTATTACCCACGCATAATTGTTTGTGAACTCAAGCCGACATGAGTTTGTTCGCAATTTCGTTGTTCAAGCACGTAAGCCGTTTTCAACAAAAATTTGATAAAATATTTCAATTTACTTGAAATAGTTGAAAACAATCAAGGACGGATCATTTACGTCAGTATAAACATCTAATTTAAACAGAGATGAAGTACCAACAATTATTTTAGTTATGGACCCGTCGAAACAAGAAAATGTTCTAGTAGTTCTAGTTTCTATGAGATGAAAACCCCTCCCTGGACGGATGGTCAGGGAGATTAGGAAGAATTATTTAAAGCAGTAAATCTGTTGGTGTCATTGAATGATGCACTCCCATATTCCAACGCAAAAAAATATCAGCCAAATTACGAACCCTCTACTTGAAGATTGCGCTGTATGGCCGCGAAAAGGATCTTTGCTCAGGTATAGGTGAATAAATATGGTTATCAAATGACGGTGTCAAATTAATTGTGAAATGTATACATGAAGGTGATGCGCTTCATGCAGTTATTTAGGATTATAATTAATTCTAAGAACTGTTGAATTGTACAAGAAGAATATCAGAAAAGATGAAAAACTACTAGTCGAGATTTTTGGCGCACATGACTAAATTCGATTCAATTAGCACGGTTAAGAATTTTCAGATTGAATCACAGTGCTCATGTTAATACATAATTGAGCCATTTTGCATACGCAAAGTGTTCCATTAATGGCCACCAATTACTCCACAACACCCGGCATTAGAATCACAATCGACTAATCGCGATTTTCTAGAAGCTATTATGGACAACTCCGTATCTACTTTAATTAAACAGTGTTATAAGAAAGCTCCAATGTATGAGAAGAATTTCATTATGGACAGCTCTGCTGGTACATATAAGGGCAAAAGGGTAAATACCGGTCACAATAATAAATTTAGTAATGGTAATACAGTGCGTAACAACAACAACAATAATATCTACATGAAATTTTGGAGTGCCATATGCAATAAATATGACCATTAGAAAAGTAGTCAAAAGCCAGATGGATCAATTTCAAGTCAATGTAAAGCACTTGACAACAGGCTGATGATAAAAATGATAGTTCATCAAATGCGAACAAGAACGTGATAGAAATAATGATGGAATATAAATAAATATGCCGACATGAAGTGATTCATCATCAAATTTGAATAGTGCAGTTAAGATTGGTCCACTTATGGATGATGGTACGCCATATTTGGCAATTGGACTAACTGAATTGATACTATTGGCTGATTAAATTGATCTTAAGACCAACTAGAAGATAATTCAAATTCCGATCTCATTAAATTGTCAAACTAATCGGAAGTACGGAATTGGTGAGCATGCAAGTCCATATAGAATGATACTTGGATCTTTCAGAATTAACGCGAAATCTGATATGAAACAGCCAGTGGAAATTACCCATTTTGTGTTGGATGGTTTGTCACAATTAGTAATTGGTAGGAACGTAACAAAGAAAGAATATCTAAATAACATTGAAAAGAATGCAATTGATTACATTGTAAACAACAAAAATGATTACATATATTTGGTCAGCAATAAGGTTTACAGTTACGTTCTGTTTGAACGTCTTTGTAACCCGTCGAAATTAAATACGTTTTATTTTGCCTGAATGAAAATGTATTAAATTAGGAATCCTGGTCTAAAACCAAAGAAATAATTGAAAGTGCATAAAACAGTCCGCGGATACGCAAGTTACAAATATTTTAAGATTTATAGTTCCAAAACCATTTCGTTATTTCAACGAAATGGTTTTTGAAACTAGGTAGTTGAAGAATAAGTGCAGAAAATGTTGACAATGCATGAAGATGTATAGCAACACCTCAACCCAACTGAAAAAGTCTGTGTTTCCGGGAATGGACTGAACACATCCAAGTTTGTAGGTTTTGGGGTCAGGAGACATGCGCTATACAGTTCATCATTTGAAAGGTAATGCATTGTTACTCCGCACGTCATCTACACAATTTGTAGTTTATATGTATGACACATTCAATCGATCCTGCACAATTTTTAGATTTTTTGGAGTGACCATGCACAGTGAACTGCATTACATGAATGTGGGCATTCAACCAAACTGCCAGGAACGTAGTTTGGATGAATGTGCCACTAGAAGAAATATTCTTGAAGAAAGGAAAAATGAATGTTGCATCCATTCGAAATCCACCTAGTGAAAAGAGGATGGATGTATACTGCGATATGTTTTTACACAATATCGATAATATATTGGTATATATTGCACATCATGGGTATAATGCCGGCAGTATGCTGCGCATATTGGTGTATGGAAATAGAAAATATCGTGAAAGAACGATATAGGGAAATAGATTTGACATACGTAATATATGACATACTATATCATATATTTTGTATGTTCTATATAGTATATATATGATATAGACCATTATTTTTATGAAAAACATGGAAATGGAGGAACTGAATGAGGGCCGTAACCTAAAAAATTGAAATAACGAATGCATAACAATAAATCTGCATTTTAAATTCATAACAAAGATAAAAACCGAAACGAAAAATGAGAACAGTTAGTTGAGGACGAAAGTTAAACGGGAGGACAAAACATGTAACATGATTAAAAATTCCTAGCAGAACACAGAATTAACCACGTAATGGGGGATAATATGTATCTGAAGCTTCATTACCACCAGATTGCGGGGTGTAGGAATGTAAGAAGTTTGCTACATTATGACACCCCACAAACTAAAAAAATATAAAAAGAAATAAGTTGCAAATGTGAATTAATCAAAAAGTTACATTAGAAAATAAATGAACTGGGAATCATACCGGCAATGTTTTACAATCGATGTAAAATTTTGTCTGTAGAACCTTCGTCAGAAATATATTCTGGTAAATGTTGCGTATAATTACTACATCTACACCATAAATACTGTCGGGTGTATTGGATGGAAAAGTAACATTAAAATCTGCAGGAGTACTTCATCGGGATGTAAAGATCGTTGATTGAAATGTTGATTGTGCATGGAAAAATGTTGCTCTAGGTTTTGTTGAATTACGTGAAATGGCGTACATACAATATTGCTTATGTCGTTTCATATTTTCCCTGGTATCGAATGTTTTTCAACAGATTGTGTTGGGAAAATGAAAAGTAGGCATTGTCGGATACTGTGACGGTCACAGTGAGGTATAGAGGAAACCTGTAAATGTTTGAATTAGTAAAACCGCCCTTTCCATTTATGTCTATGAGACTGTCACGAACTTAAGTGGCATTACCATATGGGATGTGTTAATGTATAATTCATATTGTACACAGTAGTCAAGTGGCACTGGCCACACTATTAATCATCTCTCTCCTTCCAGTCGGTCTGTAATGCACATGGTACACCCAGTAATCAAGTGGCACTGGCCACACTATTACTCACCTCTCTCTCTCCCCAGCCGGCATATAACCCACATGGTACACACAGTAATCAAGTAGCACTGGCCACACTATTAATCACCTCTCTTACTCCAGACGGAACCTTCTGGTCCAGCTCAGCTCGAACACCGTATTACACGTTTCTACTCCAAGCTCCAGCGACGAAGACTACTGTCTACGATTCGCCCTCTTGACGTTCTCATTTTGCTATAAGAACGCCATTAGCACCGTTCTCTTTTCTTCTCCTTTCCTTTTCCCCACTTCTTTACTTTAGAATAATAAACTTTCTAGTTACTATTGTTGCCGACCCAGGTATTGATACCCAGGTCAAGAAGTCACCCAATCGGTGTAGATACTGATTCGTGCTCGTCCTCTGGTCCGTCACACTTACTTTGTAGTCCTACTTTGGACCTACGACCATCCTCCACATACTACAGCATCTTACCGACATATCTCAATACCTGCATAATACAGTATCTCATTCACACAAGAACTATCGACCCCGACCACCTTGAGTGGCCCACATGTCATCATATGTGGCAGTGCACGGGCCAAGGTGTTGATTGTACACCCCCTCGTACCTGCCAATCTTCTGCTTAGGATACAGTTCGACAGTTAATACGGTTTTATATTGAATGGGCTCTACTTTCACCTGAGAAGGCCGTTCAAATAAAGCTACACTGTAAGAAAAATCTAAAGTCCGTTCACCCATCATTTATACTATAATTATCAATAATAATTCTTATCTACGCCAGAAGGAAGGAAAAGAAAATGACCAGGGATAGTTTTAATTTTCTTCTGAACATTTTTCATGATACATTTCGGCTGCTTTGGTCTTATTACCAACAATAAATCTTAAAAACTAAAATGTTACCGTATTGTAGTTTCTTGGATGTGTAACGGAAATAATTGATTTTTTACTGTACGCAATAGTTCCAACCAGAAACAAAAATGCCAAAAATTAGTAGTTCACTTAACTAGGCCATGCGAATTCTGGGGTTCCATGTAGGTTACATACACAACATTACGGTATTGAATGGATGGTAACTAGAGAAAATATCTACACAATGTGCAGATAAAATGTATGGGTCATTTACTTTTGCATACAGAGAGTGGAAAAGGGCACCGTGACATACGTGGAAGTATGTGCAATTGAAAATTTCTTTCAATCCCCGGACAGTTCTCTGTATATTTACTGTAGTAAAAATACAAATGTTCCAGTACCGAATGGATGGGCCATGCAACAAACAATAATTGAACTATTTGTTGTATGTAATATAGGCACGTGAATACACAATGTGTATGAGAGAGCGAATGAATACTTCATAAAATTATGTGATACATGTAGTTTCGAATGGAAGTCACATTCACTTTTCATTTCATTTGTTGAATGTAAACGCGCAGGTATAGTAAAATTTTCTATCCATTTTCTGTATGGAGACGTGAATGAGTAATCAAGAAATCATTCATTACTTGAATGAAAAGTGGATGGGTACTGCCCGTTACGATGTATACATGGGTGATATATAGATATAATATGATGCCAGATGGGATTGATATCTAGAATATGTGCAAAATACATTCCAATTCATATATACCAATTGAAGAATATATGATATATTTATATATAAAACGATAGTATCATATATATGATATTGAAAAATATCAGAAAAAATGGGCGCAAAAGAAACAACTATTAAAAGCTTTGATACAGTTAGAAAAAGTGATTTCAATAAATTTTACAATACTTGAACTTAGATGTCTTAATCCTGGTGAGTCTATGATTGCCAA
>JAULBU010036452.1:0-15383 GCA_032358235.1 Odonthalia washingtoniensis | reverse complement strand
CGTGGAGATGCCGTGTTTGCCTTACAGATATTGCAAGTATGAGCGATTTATTGGAGTCTGCTTGTGCTGTTGTTCTTCAGCCTCGTTTTGCTCGCGCGGCGGAGCAAAAGGTATGTCGATCGGACTGAAGGGTGGCCGAAGGTGCGGTGTATCCTTCTGAGTTCCTTTTCGGTATACATCACCTACGGAGTGGTGAAAGTGGACCATCTGTACACTAAGAAGTAGTTATCGAGGGTTAGGGGTTGGTGGAGGCGTCAGACGTGATGATAATTGCCACGTAGGCTTAGGCCGAGGCCGTTATCTATCATGTACTTATTAGACAATAGCGACGGTATGTTCTAATCTAGTATCGAGAAGGTTACATCAATGGTCATACCCAGTTTGTCGAATGGGATTTGTATTAATGTTCCCCCCAGAACCCTCCTCAAGATGCCTATGCCTCTAAGCCCTTTCTTTGTTGAAGATCTGATCTCTTTCTCTTTCAGAACTCTCTTTGATAAGCAAGGTTCTGGGTCTTGCTCATCACGGACCTTCTGTTGGTGGCCGTATCGAGTCTGATGCCTCCAAATGGTGTCGTCTCCTCGTTCTTCAACTCCTCATTCATTATGGTATATGCTCTTTTCTTTTCTTTGTCAAAGGTCGTGCCGTGGGAGAAGGCGTTATCGGATAATCTGAATTCGAGATTCAAACCGTCTTCAGCCCTCTTGAGGAATATATCCTTGTCGTGCTACTCTTCTCCGTCATTAATCCATCGAACGAAGTCGTCGTCTGACTTTCCATCGTCATCTTCATCATCTTCTGCGGATGACATGTGCACGACCATCGCCATGTTTTCCACAGTTAACAGGATGTGAGGGTGTTTCATTTCAGCTTGTCAATAGCCACGGTGACCTCCTCGCCGGTATGTCGCGTGCTGGCCCTATGGTCTTGGCAGCAGACGAAACACCTCTTTAACCCCGCATCCATTCAGGGATAAGGCGTTTTGGTCTACGCTCCCAGTCCTGGGATCGTCCACCCCTTTCTGTTTGTTGGACCATGGGTATTTAGTCTGACGTTTGGCTTCCCCTCCATAATCCTTTCCCAACGAGTATAGGACTTATTCTGCTTCTGTGTCCACTATACATGCCGAGTTGCTGCTAGCAGAACGGAGTTTGTCTGAAAGCTGATTTGCGATTCTGTTTACGCTCTGCTGGCTGGTTCTTGGCATGCGGTGGCGTGAAGTGGTTTGTATGGATGGGATATTCACGGCAGTCATCAGTCGGTCTCTAAAACATTGGTCCGTGCGGTATGTTGCATCCAGGTGGTTCTGGGGCGACAATAGGCTTGCCACGAATTTGCGGAACACCGACACTTCCGAATCTGCTGGTTTGTTGCTCATGGCCTCTGATAATGGATTGCCACTTAGAGAGTATCCTAGCCTTCCTGTCATCGCTGTTGTACCACCTCCTCAACATTTACATCGCCTCTTCGTAATCTACATAGCTTCCCACGTCGTTTGCGTAATAATTTAGGGCGTCGTCCGTTAGCATCACCAGTACCGACTTGATTTTCTCATTGGAGGTGAGCTTGCACACGTCTGTATCTTTCATCCTCAAAATACCCCAAAAGCGCCACAATTTTTTCACCTCAAAAAGTCCCAAATATGTCACGCGTTTTTAGAGAATCACTCTGGGAAATCTTTGCTGTAATACTGCCCATTGTAGCAACATTAATTTCCAAATATTCAAATTACAATCGAAACAAAATTGAAAACACTTTCACTGGTGTGTTTCCAAAGCATTTCGGAAATCTCAAACAAGTTTCAAAATATTTTTGCAATGACTTTGATGTTGTATTTGATTTTCCGTCAAAACACATTTGAAGATTTTAAAACACAGTCAATTTTAATTTGTCTTCATTTGGGGGGAATAGAATTATATATCTGTATATATATATATATATATATATTCTTTTTTTTGTTTTGGTGGAATGTGGATATGTTTTCCAAAAATCATTTGAAAGTTTCAAGATACTGTCGAAAATAATTTTATTTCGCTTCGGGTGGTATGGCAACATTTTCCAGGACATATTTAAAGTTTCCAAATAATGTCGAAAATTATTTGATTTTGTTTTGGTGGAATGTGGATATGTTTTCCAAAAATCATTTGAAAGAGTCAAATTATTGTGAAGAAAGCGTGAAACTTTATTGGAAGTATTTTGGGACAATGGCGAGAGGTATATGCAAAAGAATATTATTTATTTCAGAATACTGCACGAAATTGTTTGGAATTATTCTGCATATATGCATACTATGCTAGTAGTATTGTGGTATGCAGCATTTCACATATGGCAGGGGGCGTGTCACATATATCACGGTGACACTAGTATGGTATGCCACATATGTCGCATTGACCAGTAACTGAAAAACTAATTTGGATTTAGTTACCACTGTTGTTGTGATTACGGATGATGTGATGGAGTTGGTGGAATAATTTTCGATTTCGTGTTGAGAAAAACTGTTGTGATGATTTTGAATTTGTATCGAAGTTCAGTGGCGATAGTGTGCACTTGATTAGGGCCGTACACCGCACTGGTATCAGTTTTGAACGCATGGTTCAATCGCACAAAATCGAGAGCTGGTGCATTTGGTCGTGCGTAACTATCCAACGGTGCGGAAGATAGCATACATGGAAGTTTTTGCGGCTCCGTCGCGTGATATTTATGTGGTAAAATAGAAAAACCATGATTATCACCGGGAGTTATTGTTTCTTCGTGTGGAAGATCGTTCGGACGCGCAACAATATTGATTTTATTGTTTAGATTTCCATGTGAGTCTTGTTCAATTGGTAAACTAGGGCTATGTCTACAAAAGTGAGTAAGGAATAAAACAAAACAAGGTCGTAGTTAGAAACCGGTCAATGCAAAAAATGTACGAATAAATAAATAAAGTTGATCGAAAGGGCACAACACAGTAAGATGTTGGATAACAAAATGAAGAGCGAAAGTAAAAGAGGAAGGGGAAAAACATACTTCCAACTGCCATCGATGATGAATTTATATTTAAAAGTGCCGACTGGTAGTAATAAAACGGCTGTGAAGTCGTTTTGATGTGTTCGATATAATGCATATTTAATATTCCATCGATATCATGCACCTGTGACATAAACTGAATGACCGCCGAAGTTCCAATAGTTGTGCTTGATGTTTTTCAATTGAAGGTGGAACATCCGTTCGTTGTGGAAGTAAACGAGGTTAGATTTTAGTGACGTGGATGATGATTATTGAGTACTGATATCATCTGTACGATGTACAACATTACGTTGCGATATCTTTCTCCTCGTCTTCAACCTTAGGAGTGACAACAGACACAGGCGTGGAATCAGACATATGTGTGGTAACAAGCCCAGGCGTGGAGACAGATCAATTGGTGTGCACCGATGCAGGTGTGCCGACAGGTCCAGGCGTGACGGCAGATGTAGGCGTGGCCATAGTCGTATTTGTTGCAATAGACCCAGTCGTGGCCATAGCGCTCGGCGTAGCGACGGCATCAGGTGTTCTCAGTGTAGTGGTCGGAGAAGTGACAAAATCAGGTGTAAAGCTAATAACAATTAATTTTAATTAATTTAAAAAGGTGAAATAATTTAATAATAAAATATTGCACTTATGTTTAACGAAATGAGCATTTTTTTTTTAAATTATTACACTTTTTCAATTAATAAAAAAAAATTATTTATAATTTTAAATGAAAGTTATACATCGTATTACTGCTGGAGATGTTGAAAGAAATTACTTTTCAATGAAGACTAAAAAGTTGTCTTTCTTGTTATTGCGGTGGCACACATCGGTTTTTTGAAGAAAAAACGACTTCTAAAACTGCAATTATCTATAAAATAATGTGAGTTTTAAAAGTTGTGTTTGTTCTGATGTTGCCACAACAAATGGAAATTCCATTTGCTGTGGCAAGGTGAAAAAATGTGAAAAGCTCACCTAGCAGTGCTAAGAAAGTTTCTTCACACTTATAAAATGAAATACTGAAAGCCAAAGTGGCTGACGCCTCAATGTTGATGGAAATGTTGATGACGTTGAACCGGATTTTTGATTGGCCATATGTTTCTTCCATAGATTTGAGCAGGTTTATATTCCTGATGAAAAATTCACAAATGAAGTACTTCCACAGCAAGACAAATGAAAGATCTATTTGATAACTGCGCTTGGTACTGCTTGTTTTCTTCTTTCTTTTTCTTTATCTTTTGTGGGACTTGTGACATTTTTTTTTCATGTATTGCAGCAGCAAATTTTCTGCTTCTTTCCCCTTCCCCTTCCCCTTCAACCATCGAGTTATTGCCTGTGGCGCATCAGCTTTGTAACAATGTGACAATAGATGTAATAATTAATGTAATGAAACAGATAGTGCATTATTATACCGTCGGGTATTTTTAACAATAAACCTAGTGAACTGCGCCACTGAATGCCGGACCTATAATTCTCCACAATAGATGCATAATCATTGATATCATTTAGCAATAATGATCCATGAATCATTTTGATGGAAGTTTGCGTTGAAGGTACGGATTTTGGTACTGTATATGTATCCAAATACGTACTAAACACATGCCTCGTCAACTCAACGACCAGAAACTCTCTAACTCACTGGTAGGGAGTGTTGACACTAATCCCGTGTTAGTATCATTACACGTATTTCAATCCTCCATTGTATTAGCGAGGGTTTGAGACGAACATTATCAGTTGGTTGAATTGTTCAAGCTATACCATGATGTTCAAAATACTTGTTCTAATGGGGAACGTAAATTTATGGGATTCAAAGAAATTTGTGTTCTCTATGGACCAACAGGAAAAGCAGGCACACGGATTCTTCAGGACGATTTATAAGTCACCAGCTTTCACAAATCTATAAATATACAGAGCGACTAGAATATACTAATGACTGGTCAGGGACGAGAATGTAAGGATGATCTCCTCTCCAATAGTAAAACAAAAGCACCTAAACATGATTAGGGATGAAGGATAAGATTCGCCGTTAGCATTTCTTTTAGAAGTTGCAAGGAAAATCGGCGGACATCAGTGAGTCAAACGTGCCTGTACAGATAACCAATTGGGGAACGACATCACCGGAGTCTTCTTTTTCCTCCCTTCCTCCCTTCCTCCCTTTGGAAGTTATATTAAGATTCTATTACACCATTTCACAGAACAAGCTTAATGATGTGCCTCCCTGGCTTTTGAAAATAAAAAATGTTATTTTTCGAATAAATGTTTGACCATTTTTCAAATTTTGGTTAAAGTACTGAGAATTCACAACATAACAGTATCAGGTAGAACCCTCAAAAACTTTCAACTTTCGGGCTGCACGCCATTCCATGAAAAATTTCCAATCTGGAAAATAGTTTTAATTCAAAATTTTAAACTTTTAATTAAAAAACTGCGGCCAACATTATTTTAACCAAACAATTGCGAATTGGGTCATTTTGGAAAGAAAAAAAATTTCTAAAAAAACTCTGTTTTTTATATGAACCAATAATATGTTGAACGTTATCGAATTCACAGCTTACAGACGAAGTGATCAATACATGTATCTGTTATATTATTTTTAATAGATCATTTTGCTTTAAATATTATTCATACTGTTATGATTATGTATATCTCTATTATTACCAATATCTTGAATCAAGATTCTTGAAACCAGATGTTTGAGGTGTTAGTCCGTTTCAAATGCAATTTGATTGTTTCTAACATAATGTTTTATTTCTGAAAACATCTTTAGGGTTTAACATAGTAAAAGGATTAATTTTCATAAGATTATGAAAACGGTCGGATCTGTAGCAAGGATCTTCACTCCTACAGCAAAGAGTGGAGAAAGTTTTTCTCACTGTTATAATAATGATAATACATTAAACGTTTTCCAAATTAGACCGTTCTCTTCTGGTATATTATTATAAAAATTTCATGTTTTTCAAATGAGACCGTTGACTTCAGATTTATTATTTTAACCGATAGTACAAAACTCGTAACCGAATCTGTTATTATCAGATTACTAATCGACTAGTAGTCATCCCCACCAAACTCTTAATAAGTAATTTCAGCGAAGAAGCCAAAATGACACAGACAAGACCTAATAGGAGAAGAAGAAGTTTAATTTATACAAAGCCTGCATCTGCAGTTGAACCATCCCAGCCGGCATAGAACAGATGCTTCGAAAATAATTGTCGTTGGGTACAGATGTACCTTCACTTGAGAGACTGATAAATGATGATCGAATGTACACAAAAGCGTTCAGATACCCTGGTAATAAAATGTTTCACATCGCTTTGTACACACAAGGCTTTTCTTCCTTTATCTGTTGATGGTCCGGATCTGTCCCCGATTGATACATTTTACATTCCAGATCTATTACTGTAGAGTTCCAACCATTTACTGACAGTGGAAACCTGAATGTAGTTCACGATAGTGATGAAGAATAATTCTCTCATGAAGAGGAAGGTAATGATTTAAAATATATATGTGGTACCGTAAATTAAGATATTGATGTGAAGGAGGACGGTGGAGATGAATCTGACGAATCATAATATAAGATTGACTTGTTTTAAGAAGAAAAAAATGAAAAAAAATTGGAAGAGCATTATTAGTGATTATTCATCCTCCATGAATTATTACCATGTTTCCTAGTTCAACCAATCCATTTTCATGTATTCCTTCATCCATCAATGGATCATATCCAGCTTCATCGGCTAATAATTGATACAATTTTACACCTAATTAACAAATTGCACTTGCAGGACGTGTGGGCGGACTTGTTCGGCAAAGTAGACGGACAATGGTAGGTTACAGTGATAAATTTCTCGATTTAATTAGTCACGGGGTGTTGAGTTCTATAGGTGATGCTAGTGGTGTACATGTATAGGAAAAGAAATGGTATTATTGTGGCTGGAATATCGTTACAGGTCTGTACAATTGCTTGGGATGGTAAAGATGATGATAAATTTATGATCACGGCTTGTCCATAGTTGGTGCTGCAGTTACTGGGCTTGTTGCGGGTGTTTCTGGTTATGTCGAAGCTGGTGCCGGGGGTATTCATGGTGATGATGTTGCTGAGGCCGTTTTTTCCAATTTCGGTTTTTGTTCAAAACATTTTTATGTTACTTTTCCTTGCCAGTGACGTTTGATTAGACAACTTTTATGACACTATTCACTGTAAATTAGGTATCCATAACAGTAGAGAACAGCAAAATCGCACCTTCGCCAAAAAGTACTTTCTTTTCCCGGACAGTGAGATTTTATTGGACAAATGTCAAGATACTATTCACTGTAATTCAATTTTTCATTACAGTAATAACAAGAACATCATACTTTCGTGAAAACATCTTCAACAATCAAAGCAAGAGATCCTCTTGAATGAATAGGAAACAAACGTAGGACTTTCTTCTAGTAGTAATAGTCATGCATCCAGTCCGGCACAGTCATCATCATCAATAGCACCTGGTGTCAGTAATGGTAATGATGGTGGTAATGATGGACTTTTTACCACAGATAGGATATGAAGACTAGGAGGAGGAGTAAAAAATCAACATCATCATCAACACCTATATTCGCGGCTTTAATCCCAATGGATGTGTAGGAACGATATGTAAAGCATGTCCACCATTCTATACTAATAAAAATTTTAAACACCGAAAGTGTTCATCTCTACCTCAGTCACGGCACTTTCTGTCAAATTTCATTTTGAAAATGAACAACCATTATTTACTATTCGCATCAAAATTATTCATACCTTCCACACAACCTCCAGGCTTTCATCGAATCCTCAATGATTCACAACATTGAACTTCTATTTTACCTAGTGACCAATTTCAACAATCTGCTGCCTACTTGACCAATTTCACTCGACAAACACTGCGATCAATAGATGATATTTTGCTATCAATTTCATGGATTGCGGCGTCCACCCACAACACAAACACGCCGTTACAATTCCCAATGAAAATACCATAGTACCTACCAGTTTTTGACCATGGACACCAACCTGTTCCAGTGCCTCTTCAATGAAACAACTTAGTTCAATGAAACCAATTTGTTATCATTGTAAATCTCTACATGTCGTGAGAAGGATTTATTATTTTATGCTGGACGCTTTATTGTTTTGACATAATGAGTTAAAATTTTGAACACACAAATCTTTTAATTTGTAATCTCACAAGATGGTGTATGGAACGCAATAATTCTAAAATGCTATTAAAAAGTGAAACAGGAACTGACACCTAGTCGAAAATTATGTAGAGGTTCAAACCTAGAAATAACATAAATTTCTACATATTCGTGAATACCAACTAAGGGAAATTTTGAAAGGACGGGAGCGATTGGAAGAATTGGCAATGATTTAACCTCTTCAACATCGTCGCTTCATTTAAATTACTTCTAATTAAAATCAGTAGTTGTATTGTTTTCTCTTCTGTCCTCTCTAAGTAGTTGGTAGAGAACGGTAAATTATTCTTTTTACAATACATCTATTACATGGATATTGGGTATTAGTATTCCGTTTCACCCTGAGCAAATCCTCAGCCTAAGAACCGTCTGCTATATACTAAGAGAGTAGTAGATGACAGCGAAGTTTATTTCCTTCAATAGTTCTCATCTCCACTCCCTTCAAAGATAAATTATATAATAGTTGAAAACCCGCTTCAATTCTTTCGTGAATAGCATGAAGCATACCAACGCGCCATTCCATTTCCATAATTTTTTATGATGTCTATGCCAGTGGAAGAAGTCCCATCATTTTGATGTGTATTCTTGACTTCAAATTAAACGGGAAGAAATGCCACCACTGTTTTCCCTAAGTAATGTGCTTCTTCCTCCATTCCTTGTTAAATTTTTGTAACGTTAAGTGCATAGGATAAAATTTCGAGGCAGATGCATTTAATAATGTTTGAGATTTATCACTATACACTTTTAAATTACCAATGAACGATTGCTCTCCATCTCTAAATTCCTTTCTCCATGATATTCCTCTATCCGTGCATTTCTTAATGAACAGTTTAGCTCTGGGATTGGCCTCAACTGCTATATCCAAATTCATCGGTTCGGTTCGACCTCATATACTTCGTGAGGGATCTGTAATTAGTTCCTCTTTAGGGGTCATTTCTTTCTGAGATTGAAAACCTTTTACAGGATCTCTGAGATGCAACTTATATTGCACTCCTCTTTCAGACTGCCGTTTTTCCATCTTCAATCCATCATTAACAAGTTTTATGAATAGTAGCTTTTCCCGATATAAAATTTTCAACTCCGGTTTATCTACACTGCAGAAGAATGGACACAGATTAGTAGATTTCTGTTCGAAATTCAAAGACATGGAAAGCATCAAAACACACAAGAGAAACGAGACACTGAAATATTAGGGTACGTAGATTTAAGATGGAGAGTTACTTATCGGAAAATGATGTTCGTGTTCAATTTTATTTAGTAAAACATGAGAACTACTCACCAAGTATACAATAGCGATATGAAATTAAAAGAGACTGTACGGTGTCAGGAGATTGTGAAAACATTTGAAAGAAAGCGGTGCTTTTGATATTAAAAAACTTTGCCTTTTGATCCTTTTTTGAAAGAATAAAGGGAGGAAAAAAGATCCAAAAGCAACCAAGAAACAGAGAAACAAAATAATATCAAAAATAAACGCAGAAAGAAAACAATAGTGGAAAGAGACCGAGAAACGAAAGGAGCACATAGAATAAAGAATGAATAAATTAAATAACACGTATATATTTCATCAACATCGTCTCTGGCAATTTCATCCTCTTCCATATTCAACCCGTGATATCTTAACTTTTTCGTTCTTTGTCTGGGGCCATCATCTTCTTCTTTTACATCACTTTCGTTGTTGACATTGAATACCCTGTCTTTCACTATAACTTCCATTGGTTTTCCTAAATCTGTTGTTTTCATAATGTAGCGATCTACTAGTTTTCCCAGAACTTTTCATACGACTTTCTTAAATGCGTTCAACGTTAAGTATATGTAATAATGGCCGTTAGCAGGGTTTTGAAAACAACACGTGTATTTCCGACTATAGTTGTAAAGTCTCTGTTTTACTGAACCTTCCGTCCCCACAGTTAGTTCTAAATCATGCTGTTCAGGATCATCATTGAAAGCATATTTAAATGAAACGAGACCTTTCCTAATACAGTTTGAAGCAGCCAAAGGCATCAACTGCATCAAAACTCTTTTCACCTGTATTGGAATTTTCTGTCCCTTCTACATCGCTTTGGTGATGGTTCAACTGCATCTTTATTTCTATCTCCCGTTGGCGCACCATCTGTAGCATTATATTTACATTGTTCTTCTTCATCTTTAGCTTCATTTTCAGATTTGAAAGAATGTACTAATTGAATATAATCTAATTAAATACATGATACTACATGCATCTCCACTTGTAGAGTCAAATTTTTGAAACGCATACGATGTCTTCAATGCTTCCTCACTATTAAATAATACATCTACCGAAGCTTGAGGAAAATTTCTAACCATTCTTCCTTTGCAACTTTCCTCTCCTACTACGTCATACTCAGATGTCCACCAAAATGCCATATCCCGATCACCATTATCGAGAACTTTGTGTAACCTGTTTTATACATCTTTTTCTGTTTGCTTATTAGACTTTCATCACCTGCATCGTACGGATTTCTCGGGACTACAATGTCTCCGAAACCAAGACAATTTAAAAAAACTTCTTTTACTCTTTTCTTACGAGTGCCATACGTCTGTGCACATACTATTTCAAATCTATTAAAAAGTTTCACACTTATCTATGCGCATTCGAAAATTCATTTCTCGATATCTTCAAAAGGCGGAGACTCTACGTTACTACGAAGGAAACTAATTGCAGGTAGTACAACAAAATTGGAAACACTTTTTTGTTCGAAGGGAATAATTCTCCGTTCATCGCTAACTCCATAGAACATCTTGGAACATAAATATCATGTACATATATGTTTCGATCCTCTTTAAATTCAAAGTCCCATAAAGGAGGGCCAACGGGATGACGTCTCGTAACTTTTTAGTGCTTTCCGGATGTATTTACTGAGAAACAACGTCTTATCCAGTCGCGTACTTTTAAGTCGTCATTATCACCGTCAATTAAAAATCTGTTTTGAGGCCATGGAATTTCTTCGTGCATATCAAAACACCAGACCTCAGTAACCTCAGATATATATTAATTAACAGATGGCGTCATCTTGTTCATGTACTGAGCATTGTAGTCAACAACAGAAGAAGGGAAGATTTTTCGGTGGTGTTTCACCTTCATCGCTTTAGTGCATATGAGGTTCCTTGTTTTAATTGCTTTTTTCCTCTGTTTGAAAGGGATGAGGAAGACGTTATGACGCTTTCTGCAACTTCAAATTGTAATTTCATTGATATTTTCTCCTAAACAAGACGTGCTCATTTTCCTCATACTATCTCACAGTACCTCTTAGGCGGAGGCACAAATTCTTTTTTCTTCGTAATCACCTTTCAAAGAATTGACTTTACTGACAGTCACAACCATCGTATCCTCTTCATCTTCAACTGCACTATTTTTCTTAAGTGGAGTATTTTTCACAAACCGTGGTACCCTTCGTCTTTTATCCCTCCCATTCCCTCTTTCTCTCATCACATTAGGACTAACCATCCCCGATACCGTTTGTACGAGAAAAGCACCAAAGAAGTCCATCTCCTTCTTGTACTGATGAGAATGTGCAGAAGAACTGCTGCTATATTGGAATTGTAAAATCGTGCGGCGTTTCATAAATAACCGCTTTCTAAGTACCTCATTCAATACTCCATTGACACTTTGCATTATGCACAGAACTATGAAATGTCCAATGAATACTTCGTTCAAACAATACGTCACTCTTCATTTTTACAGGTTCACAACTATTTTTCTTCTACCTCTTCATTTATTACTCATAATAATTCATCTCCTCCTCTTTCTTTTCTTGTTAAATGACCACCTGCATCTCTCCCTTCGACAATGCAAGTAACTTCAACGGATACTGATAATTGCTATGAATATGCCACATGGCTATCATCATTTTCAAGTTACGTTAATGACTATAATTAACCAATCGGCTGTTTGTATGATATGCAGGACCGTGGGGATTGCAATGAATAAACACGAAGGGTTTCTATCCGAAACTTTGAAGAAGATCCATCTTCGGAAAATGTTATTGTGGGAGAGGAAGGAAAATAAATTGAGAAATTATCATCACAGTTTATTTACAACTGAACGGTAGGGGAGCACGTAGCGGAAATAAAATATCTCTGTGCAGTAGCTGACGGGAAGGTTCCTAGCCTTCTCTGACGAAAATCGAGGAGAGAAAGGCGGGGGAAAAAATTCATCACTTTAATTTATTAATGTTTATCTTTCAAATAAGTGTTGGATTATTTTATGGTATGTCCTTCTGCTTTGGTTTTCTCTTTGTTATTAACAGTTACCAACTGGTGATGCCATTTCTTAGTAATAAATGGCATTATTAATTGTTATCCTTCAAATAACTGTTGTGTTGGGTTCTGTGTGTGAGTTAAGCAATTGTAGTAATATTTGCTATTTTTCAAATGTCTCATTTCGCCTTGTCGTATTATAATTGTGGGAAATACTGTCTTCAGAGCATCAATCTGCCGTATGACGATACAAGTATCGTGCGTCTTTCCCTGTCCCTCGCTTTGCTTTGCGGTATTCTCCATTGTCTCTTAGCTGTTCGCTGTGTTGATTGATCGCTGACTGCTTCAAAGTTTTTGAAGAATTCATTTCTGAGACGTTCGAATGATCAGTGAAACTAAAAAACAACATTAAATCAACCATTGGTATTTACACTGTAAAGAAAATTTATTGACAGACACAATCCAAATTAATGTTTTAGCGAATTAGGTTGGAAAAAATTGAAACTTGTCAAAAACTGCCAGACGCAAGCCAATCACTGATGTATTTTAGTATCTACAATCAAACTCTTCCTCACCAAATTCCCCCCGTCAGCACAATTTGTCACCCGACTATCGCTCACGACATCAACGTTGAATTTTCCTAAAGAACCATCTTTATGTATCATTTGAAGAAGATTCAAACATTTATTATACCAACATTCATTTCCTCGTCCATGATGTCTGCCGTTTTGCTTTCCGTCGTTCTTCTCCCATGTAAAGGATCACATGGATACCACTAAAACAGGAGCAGAATAAAAGGTAATGCATATATTAAGTAGTTTATGCATATTATTCACCTGTATGTAAACCTTCATCGTCATCTCATTCTCACTCACCGTCATCTTCATTTAATTATTAATCATCGTTTATTTTTGTTTTGTCTTCCATCATCTCCTCATTACCATCATCAAATATTTTTGTATTATGCATCTTAATTCTTCTCCATAATCTCCCATCTTCATCTTTTTGTTCTACTTCCCTTCTTCCTAAACCCTCTCTCTACTATCATTACTGGTATTACTATTTCTACTATTAATTCGTTTATCGTAACATTCATACAGTTTACGTCCAACCGGTGGTAGTACTTTTCAGTTTATTCCTACACATTGTGGCCCAATTTTTACAGGCATTATTCAAAATAGCGTTGCCATTAACGGAAAACTATACTGATGATAATAATAATATTGTTAATATGTAATACTGATTATTATGACGAGATACGGATACTGATTACAAGATACGGATGAATTGTGATGACAATATGATGAAGGTTGAGATTAGTTGTTACCTGAGAGAAGAATGAGGAGTAATTGGATGATGGATCAGGACACTTGACTAAAATCGAAGGATAGATCATAATTTATTTTATTATTATTGAAGCGAAGGACGCCCATATAAAATACATGGCTATTTCTCTTAATAAATAGGCTGATGATTACGATGAAGGATGTGACTATGATGTATCTGATGATATTAATTGATGTAAATCCATGAATGATATTAATAAAAATAGAAATATTAAGGAGCAGAACATGATGACATGTGATAAATATTAATTGAAGAAGACGATGATGATATGATAAGATGGTCTTAGCGATTGATGATAAAACTAATTATAATAAAATATGTGTATTATTCATTATTCATGGCAATGATGGATGGTATCCAATATAATGTAGATGATGACCGCTATAATAAGAAGAGGTATGGTTCTTTAGAAGAATTATGAGCTTACAGACTATATCATGATGCAGCGATGGGGTTATGATAACATAATGATTATTGCATGACGATAGTAGAACTAGAAAGACATCATGAAGATGCCAAATAATTGAATACGATGTTGGGATCATAGGTGATCATAAAAATGATGAAATTTGTGATCAAGATTTCGTGATGACTTAAGATGTTAATGATTTCATGAATATCTTGATGATGAGGTGCGATGATAACTCGATGGCGATACGCAATTAACTTAAGGTGTCCATAAATTAAGATGATGGACTCACTCAAACAAAAGAACGACCTCACTGCCAATTCGAAATTTTTCAACATCGTGACCACCGAAAAGTTGTCTGTGTATCCAAGGATTGTCCGTATCACACCAAAAAAAAGCGCTGGAATTTCGAATCGACTAAATTGTTCGATAACTAGTGATATATTCTTGTAATTCAAACTATATGATGACGGTGAGAGTATGCGCGAGTGGTGATGATACGACGAGTGAACGACAAAAATGGGATGTGGTGCTAGAGAACGCATTACGAAAGTTAGATGACCTGGATCAATCAAGAGAGGAATAATGGCGTTGGAAGACAGATGAGATAGACCAATCAACAGAGTAATCAAGACGATGAAAGGTAGATGATATGAAAGAATCAGCGGAGGCCGTATGGAGATAAAATCGTTGTAATTATTGTGTATTATCAGCGTACCATCCGCATCACCAAACTTTCCTTGTGAAGGAAAACGAAAAATAATAAATAGAAGAATAATGATACGTAGATGATGGAGGTGAAGAGGGAGATGGTGAAGTAAATGGAGTTGATGGTAATTTTCAACGACTAAATCTCAATACTACTAATAAAAATGAAAACGATGTGAAAAACAACATTTTGAACAATGTTAACTGATTCTACTATATACAATAACATCAATAACAATTATTACCATCAAAATGGATCCGAAATTTAAATATTGAATGGAATGGCAGACTAGTTGATGCGAGTGGACTAACAGAAGGGGATGAGGCGAGTGCCATTGGTGCGCCGAATGTGCCTACCTTACCAGGACCAGTGGACCTGTTTCATCGCGAACAATGTCCCAGACTATATAATAGATAGGACAGTAATGAACAATACGGTAGCATATACGAAACGTTATCATATCACTTTTTAGTTGGTAAGCATTTACGCTACCTTGGTGGCGAAGAGTGC
>JAULBU010036441.1:0-15386 GCA_032358235.1 Odonthalia washingtoniensis | reverse complement strand
TCATGCCTCCCAATAACAGCACTGCTGGCATCAACGTCTCTGTCATTACCAACCTCAACATCATCGTCTTCATCAAACGGTCTCATCTCGCCGTGCGTAGCACCACAATGCAGGATATATGCATCATAGACATTTACATACAAACAACATATCATTGCTCGGAATGCTTCAACAGTTACAGAGATATATATACGTACAGTTTTAGGATAATTAAAGACCGTTGTATAAATCCGTTTTGCGTTTCCTAATTTTTGCAACATGTTTCCAGATATACCGATCTTCATTTCCTCTTCACAACTCTCGGCATCTAAACAATCATTATCTTCTTTGAACAATTTAAGAACATATTTAAGAACATTAGCAGCTGCAGCTATATGAAGACGTCGTTCGGTCTTTGATGTTTCATTTGGGATATTACTCCATTTCAACAGAAATGGTTTCTTTACCACATCTTCCTTATCAATTTCATCAATATTGTAACCACTTTTTTCATAACTTGAAGTTCAGGTTATGAAAATAGTGGTTACAAGCGCCCATACTAAAATGAGTACTTGAAGTACTCATATCAGTATGGCGCTTTCAAATGAATCTATCATAGAAGTGATAACAGCATCAACACGGATAACAGAACATATCGATGCGTCACCATCACATCCGAGCCTCGGATTTGACCTCTAATTTCACCTGAGGTCAAATTCACGGAAAGAGTCAACAGCTAATCTACTGGGCTCATTTTTGAATAGCATATCGATTCCTCCCATTTTCCTATCTTCAACATATACCCTTCCTTCAGCACATATGCTGGAAAATTTATCCAGTCTCTAGTAAGAAGTATCTCTTTTTCCGGAATCATCTAACTTGAGAAATTTTTCGTATGCCTCCGCTCTTTCTGCACGAAATTGCTTTTCTCATTCCATTTTAGGAATTGTTGGTCTCAATGCAGAAATATTTCAATGTCCCAAGTTAGAGAAGAATGAAACCTTGGGTGCCCTTCTATGAGCACTTAAAACTTGAGCACATGAGCTGCGGAAAGGACATAACATTGCTGAAATATTAATGGCAGTATTGAAAAGTTCTTTTTCAACATCCAAATTCAGCTCCGTCAAACCCTGAGTCTTCATCATCTCAGTCAACACAACTTGACCAATGAAGTTGCTAGTGCTTTCAATATTTCAAGTGTACATACCATTAGTCTCAACACTATGTTCCTGAGCAATTTCCATCGGGAAAATCGAAACAGACAAATTTAAAACCTGCAATTCATTTTGCGAGTTGCAAATTCCATCAGTAAAAATGGCACCACATGTATGAATCAACTGGTGTTTTGATAAATATACAATTCCATACCTTTTCACGATAGTAACAACCCGACCTCTCCAATCATGTTGACGTTCGGTTTTAACCTCAGTGCGATTTGGTTTCCACGGAACTATACATTCCATTTTAGAAGAATATGACAGGAAGCACTCACTGGTAAAAAGACGTCCGTAAACAAACATATGCTCGTGTTCCCTATACAACAATCGAACTAAATTCATATCAACTTTGTTTTCCATCATATCCGAAATAAATTTGCTCATTAACAAATTTCCCTTCTTTGTACCTTTCTTTTTCTTCTTCCCAATCACGAAAATACTCTATTTTTTTTCTGGAGTGCCTTCGTACGCAATATTTCCAGTTCTCATTTCTTCATCTGTTGTTCCTTCTCTTTGAATTTATCCTTCCAAACATTTACAGTGTCAAAAAGCTTCTGCTGAATACGAGTATCCATACGTATTGTTTTCTTCATTCTATTAAGCTGTTCAACTTCAACTTCAGAAACAGATCCCGCTCCTCTGTTTGACGAACACCAGTCAGTTCTATTTCGACGTTTCGAACCCTTGCCATATTTTCTCTTCCTTCGCCAATCATTTGGTCATTCTTGTTACTACTAATACAATCATCTTGTGTTTCGCCCCGTCGGCGTGCTCCCGCGCTATATTGGACAGCCGGTCTAGAACTTGAAGCATTACGTCACCTGTCATTAGTCGGTGAATCTGGCGATTTAACCACAGGAGTGATTTCGTCTTCATTTCATATGTCATCAGTAACAACATTACTTTCTTCATTCACGGTTCCACTTCTATATATTTCGTACCTGACAGCGTTTTTTCTACAACGCGTAATTTACTGTTCGTATCGTCACTGCTTCCATGAAGAGGTACATTCCTTGCGATTTCGCTTCCTCGTATCACCTCTTCTTGGCATTCTTCTATTTCTGGATCTTTTCCAGAACTACTTCTTCTGCCATTTTCAGAAATTTCTTGGCGGCGGAAACAACTGCATCCCTTGGATCTACCAAAAACAAAACATTTCCTTGCTTTCTTTCCGCTTCTCTATTTACCATTTTCACGCTTGTCCTTTTTTTCATTGGCTTTATCGATCACAACATTGTCTGTTTCTGTAATCGCTGCCTCTTCGTACCTCCGGTTTGTATATCATGTACCATTTCTTGAATTCTTTTCTTCCAACTTTACGTTGATTTCATAAAAACCTAACTAGAAAGTGTTTCAATCAGATTTTGAGATGATTAATAACTTACGTACCACATAATCCATACAACAGTTGTAAATAATACCAATGTTATACATAATACCAATAATCTGTCACACTGTAAATTGTACAAACAATCTAGTATAATCCAAAACCAAAAATTCCAAACATTGTACTTCAGATTTTTATAATTCTAACTACACGTTGCAATTTATTCAATTCTTTCAAAGCGTACAATGCATATAAAAAATGGAAGAAATTTCATATCTTTTCATTGTTTCTTAATTTTATTTTATAATTTCCACTTCGACACGCTTCGAGTATCTATTAATATTCATTCTCAATGTAACTTCGATTTCAGAATTTCAAAGTGTATTCGACACTTCGGTCAAAAATGGGAAGTGTCCTCGAAGTGTTTCACTCGAAGTGTTTCACTTCGGGTGCACTTCGGATGTACTTCGTCTTCGAATGTTAGAGAAGATCTCACGCATGGAAATTTTGGTGAAAAATTGTGCAAAACTCCTGACATGTCTTTACTTTCTGGTATATCACAGCAGTATGAAATTATAACAGGGAAACAATTCTATATCACATTGATTTTGGTTGAAACATTGAAACCTTCCAAAGACTTTTCGACAAACGGCTCAATAATAATAGTCATTGATTTATGCAGAGAAACCATTTTATCATCTATTCCCCGTGACGAAGAGGTCAGTGTTACATAGTCATCAATGGCAATAACGGCATCAATACCTGCACCATTGTTGAAGGGTAACTGTTCTCCATCCCGCTGTGACTGTTATCGTTGTGAGCCAACAGGACGGAAGCCAACCAAAATAAACACATTATCTATAATGAAACATCTTGTTTCAACAGACATATTAAGAAATATGACATGTACGGGGTATCCACTTAACGAATGCGACTTCAAAGTTGTTGCTGTTTTATCTTCATATATCTGTAACATTCCAACAAAAGACTTCGGAATTGTTTCTCTAGTTTAATTCCATTCAATTGAAGAATACTCACCACACATAATCTGTGTTCTTATGGACATGTACATGTCTGTGAAAAATTGTGAATGCAGCGGATGAGAAACGCATACACGGTCCAGTTCGTTTTAAAATGGTCTTAATTTCACGTGATTCTCATGTACCACACTCGTTTGTGTACTCAAGACCTCAATGATGTTTTTCTTGTATAAAAAGGCCTTTCTATTATCGTCTGAAGCAGTTTTGTATGGAACCTCAACGTTTTGGAAGCCATGATCCATTAGACTCTTAGTGACTGTTTTGTTGACAAGAAGATTTCTTTAAACTTCTTATTTCGTTATGAACAATGTCTGCATTGAACGGTTGTTTTCAAAGAAAATGGATAACCTTGCCGCCAGCAGAAGAACCTATGTCATCTCAAAGTGCCAATAATTGGTTTTCGACATCTGACACATCGCTCAATTTTCGGCAGGCATAGATCTGTTTGTTACATCAGGACTGAATATTGTATATTGTACGTCATTTACTTTGCTGGTGTCGGTGGATGACCCATAGATCGTAACTGATCGAGCACCTCCCCCGAGCTGTGCAACGAATTTTTACTGTTTCTGCTGGTTGTAATCGCTGCTTTTACTTGCATGCTATTGAATGCCGTTTCAATTAGTCAATATGTTGGTAGAATATGTGCAATACATAGTTTTTCAAATAAATTGTTTTTAACCATTGTTGTTGGATGTCATTTAATTTTTGAAACGATGTCGGAAATAAGACTCGGTGGGGACCACGATTCTGTGTCATGGAAAAGATTGGTATTGTAGTAGCCAGGAATTAAATCGATTATTTCTAAATTATTAGATGTATTGAATAGATATAATAAATGTAATGGATTCAAATCATTTCATCCAAAATTACAAAATTTTAACAAATTAACAAGTTCATAGAATTTTCAAATTTCCAAATTTTTGAAAATGTGAACAACTATATATGATATGATTGTTTCCGTCATAAAGAACGACTTGGAATGTGATACCATAATAATTTGATGCAATTAGCTGAAAGTGTGCCGGACAAGCTCTGCACAAAATTTTCGCAATAGATGGTACGAAAGTAAACCCCTTGTGGTATGCTTTGTCATTTTCTATGTCCGATAAGTCAGCAGTCTCTGGATCATGTCCGTTTCCATCTTCTTGGAAATGTGGTCCATGAGGAGTACGGACGGCACTGTAGTGTCTACAAAAAGTTTATCGACGGTAGATTCCCTTCGCGTGAACAATTTATGAAATTCCATAAGTTGAAACAGTCGGGATTTTGTGCACGTCTCTGAATAAAAGACGTCCAATTTGTTTTTATGTGTGAATAGGAGAACATTATTTCATTGAACGATTCTGTGGAAGTTTCATAAAGCTTCTAAAGTTTTACCCACCACGTCATAGTCATCCTGTTGAACGAACGAATTAATTGTGTTGTAGAAAATTTCATCAAGAGGACCCTCTTACTATCTTTTTACCATGTTTTTAACATGTTACTGTATATGATCACCACATTGCTTCATTCAACAAACTAATGTGGTGATCATGTACAGGCTAGTAGTTTGGATCCATGGATGACGAGTTGTCTCCCATAGACCCCGACTACTAGTCTTTGTGGATACTGTCACAAAATCCTTCTATATAGCTTTAATACTATTAAAACTATACAGCAAGATTTGGTTTTAGTATCCACAATGCGGAAGGCACCGCGAAGGAAAAATTCAAAATGAGCAACACCATGTGTTTAATGTGTTACATGATAAAGCCAAATTTGCATCCATTCTCTACGATAGCCCCCACTCTATGGACCCCAAGTACTAAAACAATACTGGAAGATTTAGTCTCAGTATCCACAACGCGGAAGCCACCGCAGAGGACAAATCCGAACTCAGCACCACCATGTGGTAAATAGGCATGATGAAGTCAAGTCCGCACTCGTTGTCAGCGATAGCCCCCGCCTCATGGACCCCTAGACCGTATCCCCCAGCACAGTTTCAATGGGGAAAAAAGGAAATTACCAATTCTTGAAAAGGAAAGGGAGTGAACAAGAATCTTAGAAAATGTTCAGTCCTGCTTTTATAGCCATTTACCGGAGATGAATTCCAGGTTAATTTACGTACTACCTTTCGTTTTCTAAAAACCCTTCTTTCTCTTTGTCATACTTTTTTCAACCAATCGTCCAGTCATTTCAGAAAATAGCAAACGGTTATATTGCATTGTTTCACACCTTCTAATTCGACAAACATTTGTAGAGAAATTACACGATCAAGTTGATCTTGTAATTTCTCTAAAAATGTTTGACGAATTCCATGATGATAGATTTTAGTAGAGGGTCTTCCTCTAGAACGGTTGCTACCACGGTGGTAGCAACCGTTCTTATAATTTTGAAAATCATTGTTGTTTGTGTAAATTCTCTACAAATGTTTGTATAATTGGATGGTGAGGGATTGTAGTAGAGGGAGGCGTCGAACTTACCAACTTCGAAATATCCGTTCGTGTGAAAAGGGGCTGAACGGTGATGATGACGATGATAAGTATGATGATGATCAAATAATGTGGCTGACGATGACGATAAGTTGGATGATAATAAGTATGATGATGATCAAATAATACAAATGATGATTATAAGTAGATGATGATAAACAACAGCAACAAGTGCAAGAAGACACAACAAGGGAAAGAAAAGTAGTAAGTGACAAGATAGTTGTATAAGGAATAATACAGTATCAAGTCACACTACTGGGTCACAAAAGGTATAATAAAGTATCAAGGCACACTGGTGGATCACAAAATACAGATCATAGCATTTCTTTGAATAATCATTAGATCGTCATTCATTTAACGAATTGAAAACGTCAGCTTCGGATACACTTGTTATAATTCAAACAGAGCTTACTGTTACCAAGGCTATATTTCACTAACAGTAGTGTATCACAAGTGTACTTATTTTAGCAACTGGAATAAAACTGTGATCTCAGTATACATACTGTTCGACATCAAAGTTAAAAACAAAACAATAAAGAAGTCAGACATTTTTACGACATTAACTCGACATTCAAAAGAATATCTAAAATGGTAATCATTGCGAAAAAACCTAGGAAAACAGAAACCCAATCCAAAACCATCTCCTGAGTCTGAATATCGTTCAGCACCTGTAACAAGGGTAATCTAACGATTACTCGTCGACTTTCACTATACAGAGTCGTCGAGGGATACTATCGTATCTCTGAGTAAAGCAGACCACGAAGGTACTTCACTGTATCAGGGATGCGACTCGACTGCTCGCAGATACTAATTGTAGACTCCGTTATCGACCTCAGATCTTCCGACCGGACCGACCTCTCTAAGTGCATATTATAGGAATCAGTGATCTAACTTTTGCCAATCATCGAACACCCGCAGACCATTCTCTAACCATTTTCTATTTACTAACAGACCGTTAAATACAGTAGTCTATTCAGGTGACATATACGACAGGAGGTAGCACTGCTACCACCCTCTACAGCAAAATATTTTCATAATTATAAGAAGGGTTGGCAACCGTTCTTATAATTTTTAAAATCAATGTTAATCGTGTAGTTTTTCTGCAAATGTTTGTCGAATTGGAATGGTGATGGATTGTAGTAGAGGGTGGTAGCAATCGTTCTCATAATTTTGAAAATTTAAAAAAAGTTGAAAAGTTTTGTCCAGCGGGCTGCAAAAATTTCAAAAACGAATGTTTTGCAAAATTTCCCCATCCAGCTGGACAAAAATATTCAACCTTTTTTAAAACATTTTGTACAGTACATGGAGCGGTGGTCACGACATTATTACAACATGTACGGTTATACTAATTCAAGAAGTTAGGTCACGTAAAGATGTTCACATGTACTGTTAACTTAACATTTGAAGTCAACTATCGTCATTGACTAACAAAAATGTTTCCACGATCATATCATTGCAAGATATTTCAACTTGAACTTCGGACGACTTTCCTCATCTTTAAGCAACCATCTCAACTTGTAATCAACTTAATACCATCAAGATCAACATTAAACAACACTCCCTCAACATATTTCAAAAATTAACGAACGGCAACAAAGAATTCAACAATGGCGAGCGCATCAACAACCCTATCACGTTTTCACAGTTTCTTTTCAGTGGAATGGGAGGCGATATTTCAGAAGTCTGTACTTGGTGAACAGTATGGAAAGGATCGTACATCGAGTGGTATTGGAGCAGGTGATATGATTACATTATTCTGCCCAGACTGTACTTCTGCAGATGGTTTTACCAAGTTTTCGAAATTCAACAGGACAACAGATTCAACAACAATTTCAAAAGTAGCGGTTGGGAGTGCGTTAGTAACAAGGAAATTGTCTCGTGGTCAGGCTCAAGATGATCGGGTAGTTTTTAAATGGAAAATTGACACAACGGACGGGGAAGCCGACAGTCAGGATAGGATCGTCATCGAAGAGGTTTTCATCAACAATAAGAACAAGAAAATTCCATACCCGTATTATCCGCTTTCAAAAGTAATAAAACATCCTGAGAAACTGGATGATATGGAGTCAGAGGAAATATCTGTGCACTGTTGTTATTCCCGGTCAATAACAATCTATGTGGAACCTGAAGAGGTGATAATTGAAAAGGAAACAAACGATGTAGAGGACTATGTCAAATTGTTGAAACTGCACAAGTTCAACATCACCAACTACAAGACCGTGGAGGTTTTTCTAACAGTACAACGAATACGATCTGTCAAGAATCCGCTCTGCGATGTGGATGCAACGCATCGAGATAATTTCGTGGAGTCGTTTCAGAAACGGAAGTACGAAGTAAGCTATGGAATTATATCTGTTATAGTTTAAGAGTTTGTTCTCCCGGACATAAGTGACGATCATGATTTAGATGCCGTTGATGAAATGTTTACTCGGGACAATGGTAAACTATGTTTGCGTGAGAAAAACACTTATTGTTGTCGACGGTCGTCATCGACTTGCTGCATTTTAAATGTAGCCAAAAAGGATTGATGAGATGTTTAACTGGACGAGGGAACCCATTCATGCTGTGCTAATGTCCCGAAGAGATAATATCTCTATGACACCATGGGAGGTAATCATCCTCAGTCGGACTAGGCACATATCATCATCACAGACTTGGAAGGATGTATCATTTATTGATCTAATATCGAGCGTCATTCGATATTCTGAGACGTTCAAGGAAGAGTATGGTAAATCGTTTTTGTTGGCAACGACAGGTGATATTGCGAACGACATTCAACGTTTCAATTTCATGAATAATATGGGACCAAGTACGAACGCTCGTTATGCACGTGTTGCAAAGATGTTGGTAAAATATGCGGCTGTTATTACACGTTTGAAGACAATTGAGCAACTGGGGGATGGGGAAAAGTCTGGAAAATTTGGCGTAATCTATTTCGACAGTGGATTTCTCCTGAGTGGAACGGAGAAAGATATCATTCTTCTTCTCGATGGCGCGCAATCATTTGTTCATTTCAGCGATGAGAAAAAGAACATTTTGCAAACATCCTTGAATTGGAAGAAATTACTATCCCTGACAAACTATTTTCATTGTACACGGCTATGTGCAACATGCTGGTGCGGGATAGAGTGGAATTCATGCTCTCAGATATCATATGTATATCATTCCCCAAGGTAGTAACTTGAGGAACGCCATTTCATATGCTTTTGGTCGGTCACTGCGGCGGAGAGTTCAGCCTTTAATTAAGAATGTTTCACAACACTCAATTAGCCCTCCGAATGCAGGTAGTTATGAAGGTGATGACGAAGAAGATGATGGTGATGATATGGATTACGGATATGGAAAGGTGATAATTTCACCACTTCGTTAAAATTTGTGGTGCCTCGAATACTACCATTTTTTATTGACCTCACATTTTTCTGGTGATGTCTTGAACTATATAGTAAAATTGACACCATTGTTATATAGGAACAGTAAAGAGACTTTGATATTTTATGTTTTACTAACTGTTATTCCTTTCATGTTTTGACATTCCGCAGCGTTAACAGCTGCTTGAAACATCAACAACAGCCGGTAAATTAAAATTACCATGTAGAATTATTCATTTCAATTTGAAAGTATTTTACTATTTCTATTTTTGAAATTGAAATTTTTGTCCAGCTGGAAGTCCGAATTTTTTCAGCTGGATAAAAATTTTCAACTTTTTTTTCAATTTTCAAAACTATAAGAACATTTGCTACAACCCTCTGCTACAATTAAATAAACAATTACATTTGAATGCATGCATATCACAGGAGCCAACAACATCCGCCGTTACCATTTTCCACTTTACGTCTCCGCAAAACTTTTTATGTCGAACATCAAAACACAATCACAAAATTGAACCCCTTTATTTCTACAACCATTCTATAATATGCTATTTACGATACTTTCTGTGACAGACGATAAGCAACCGGTCTTATCTAATCAACTCAACATCCGTAATATGTATTACTTCATCTGCTTTCTTACATCTCTCTGATCATATTATTCATTCACTCTTTCTTAAGTCTATTAACCATCTCCAACATTTTTAATCGTACTCCCTCAGTAATAAACATAATGTCTTCATCTTCATCTCTTTTACATAGCGCTGGATCAAGTAAGGAGGAACTTCAATTAGAAGGTGAACGTGAACTGACAAGATTTCTCGTATTTTTTTTACATAGCTTCGGATCTAAGGCATTTCAAGATGCACAATTCAACTATGGAAACCTCTCCTTTAAATCATACTTTAAATGGGTCGGTCATATACCAACCAAATTTATATTCAAGTAACGAAAATATTGGAAACAAAGACTAACAAAAGGGGGGAACGTTGAAACATGCAGTTTTCCCCGTTTCTGCACCTAATGATGACAAGACTATAGCATAATTTTGTACTACCAAATTGAGTAGTACGCAACAAGTTCTACAGATAGACCGTGCCTCTCTCGCAATATATACGTATGCACAAATAGATAGACGTATAATGGAAATTTTCAACAACTTGTTCAAGACTAAGGATACGTCAACTGGATTCTTGTCTGGTCCTATTTGATCAAGAGGTCCCTTTCGGAAAAAGATTCTTCCCAAACATTATAGCGGTACAGGATATGTCGAAAATCTGTGATCCTGCCAATTGGTGGGGACCAAACAGATTACCTTTCACGTCAATATGTATATTGTAATTACATTCAACCATTGACTTTCTCTGGGCTTGATGAATATCTAATCTTCTTTGTCGTATCGATTGTGCTATTCGATCACAAACGAATGGTTCATGTGATCCGATCCCGAAAGGGAGAATGATCTCAGAACCAATGAAGGTGGAAGCAGGATATGATATTAGAAAGATGAGACACGCTGGTTAGTCACGGTAATTTGACACAATACGGGGAAGACGATTCAACGGAAGGCTACGCGCGGTATAACTGTCGAATCGGCCGCAAATTGGAGGTTATCGTATACGCTGGGATTATGTCAATGTTACTGGGGTTAGTGAAGTAAAACGGCTGAGGTGCTACTTTGTTAGTTTTATTCTTCCGCAGTATGTGGACGGGCAGAGAGTGTGACCTAATATCTTGATGCAGTTAAGCAACGTACAATATCAGAAGGCACGTGTTGTGTCTCTCCCAGTTCTGAATTTTCGACTGGAGGTTATCGAGCACGCAGATTACCTTTGCGACTAGCAACCGGGTTGGCCAGCCTAGTACGAGGTGGAGTAACGTTTCCTTTCCTCGTTTTTTATTGACTTATTAAGTTCAATTGTTGTTGATGTCCGCGTATTGCTTTTCTTTTTTTAAAATGTCTGCCCTTTATTAATAATTGGCTATTCTTATTGAGATCTGATATTTTATCAAATTCAGAATAGGATAGATAAATATAATGACATGTGTAGATATAAATATGGCGGAGTTCTAATTAATAATTCTCTCTAACTTGAGAGATCATACACGTGTTTTAGTAAACGTGTGAAGATGCAGTTTGTCCTCTGATACCGTGGGTTATAATATATGAATATTATATAATTAAGAATGATCCAACTGTATAATCGTATGCAGATATAGAATAACCATACTGTATGTGGTGGGGATGGTGATGATATTATTGTAACCGTGACATGATTTCTACCGTGGTATGGGTATCGCACAGTAACCTGTACTCACTGTCAATTGGCCAGTACACGTATTCATTACATTCATGTGTAGCCAACAATCGTTTCCGTTTTGTATTCTTATACGATTTTCCTTCCTGTCGTTTTCGTGCGGTTTTGATTGTTACTCATATCACACTTCCATCGATCACCATGTTCCCGTCGACATGTACGTTTTACTCACAGCATCACCCATATTTTTCATGTTTCCATAGACATGTTCCTTTTACGCACGACATCACCCTTTTATCGATCACCTTGTTTCCATCAGTACATTCCTTTCGATGCACAGTGTCCTTCCCCTTATCATGCGGTCTTCTCCATTGTTCTCCTATTCTTTTCTACCCTGGTATGAATTTTCAGTCTCTTATTATGTACGTTAGTCATCTTCCCTTTTTTCTCCTGCAACTCCCTATCTCTTTACTATCCTGCAATTACTCATCTTCCTAACATTCTTTTTGTCAACTTCTCATTTTCTACTTATATCATCTCTACTTGGCATCTCAGCTTCCTCTCCTCTTCCTTCTACTAACATCTCAGCTTCCTCTCCCTCTCGTCGCGTGTCCCTTATAATCACACGAATTTTCACTTCTACTCAATTCGACAAGTTGAATTGACAATAACGATGAAAGCACTCGAACGGGTGGGATAAGAAGAAGTTCGTTGGTCAACCTACAAAAGGAAACTAAACATGACAGTGGAAAACACAACCATGGGTAGCACGACTAAAAGGATGGAAACTACTTCCTATTAGGGTAACACCTCAAGGGACTAGGATACAGTACAGGCCTACAATAATATGAACAAGTTACATGCGACGATACATAATTTGTGTATAGTGCGGCGCGCACGTGTATTGAAACGATCATCCTCTCTGAATATCATCTGACTTAACATTCAGATAGCGAAAGGACGGAACAGTGAAACCGGCATGCGTATTACCAGCAAAATATCTGAATCAACATTCAGATAACGAAGAGGACAATACAGTGAATTCGAGACGCACACTGCTGACAACAATGTCTGGATTAATATTCAGCTAACACTATCAGTAGAATACGACTACACGTGTAGTATCATTTTACGGTTATTGATCTCGAGTTGCGTATAAATACCGCACTCTCAATGATAATGGCTTCCATAAATAAAAGCAAGACATTAACGACATATCAGACAGACCCCAGCGCCAGCTCCGAATGATCGAAAGACGCGTTCCACCAAGGAGGAGAAGTCCTACCTCACATGCCATCGAATAGGGTGAATCCTATTGCGAGAATAAAAGCGATCTAAACGGCAGACACACTAGATCGTTGTCGGTAACTAACGAAACCTACCAAGTCACCACCGTGCCTTCGACCCTAACTTCCTTCAACGTTGCTTAATTGCAACAGGGTATATAGGGCAGAAATAAGGACCCAAGTCCTGAAGATACCATCCTAGGACAACTCATCGCAGACCGTTACGCTTTCTTATTTGCTGCTTACTGTATCCTTCCTATTCACATACATATATATTTCGAACTTACAATTCATTTATAGCCATTTCGTGTACTTACAAGTTTTACTACATATTTCTTACGCGCTATTCTATTTTCAGTAGTCCTTTAATTAATGTTGTTTCCGTCCAGACTGGAAAGTAACCTGCTCCAACATACGTCCCTTCTGCATGTGAGCATTCCCAAACCCACTTCAGCTCTACGCAATTTCTTCATCTTCAAGACGTTGAAAGCGTTTGGCTCGTGTTCCTGACCTTCTGTGCTTCACTTTACGTTGAAATTTTCCTGGTAGTTTTATGGTCGATCAACTATCTGTCTTCACCGCCAAACTTTGAGCTCATAGTTCCGCTGGAGCCGACATCGAATTTCTAAAGATAGTGGCGCAATTCGGTCCATACATGTGTACTTCCTGAACTCAACTTACTGCCTTTTACTTTTTCGCGTTACACCTTACCCCACGCAATTGGTATCTTCGACACGTGTAATTTCGTGCGATTCGGCGCGCTACCACGTGTCCGTTGAACACTGTGTCCATTAAAGTACTACAACTTGTATTGTCCCACCGTACTGTGCGCTCCTCCTCCCTCCATCCGGCGGCAGGTGGGGCATACGTAAGATGGTTTTAACGCTTGTACTCCATGGAGTTTGATAAACACAAGCATAATAGAGACCTGAATTGACCCCCAAAGTTCTACTTCGTCATCATCGACGAATCTACTTCGTGACTGGTAACTACCTGTCTCAGCAGACGTTGAGCATCAATCACACCTTAGAAGCGCATTCATCGATCGCCCGCCGTTAGGTGCGTGCTACTTGTGTCTACCATCAACTCCGACCTCCTCACAGCGCCCTTCATTGATCCAATCGTATCTACAGCCACTCAGTGCGCATTCACGAAGATTCCCAATATTGTTGTCAGTATTCACTAATGGTGCGAATCATTCGCCTAATCTCTACCTACATCCTTACCTATCTTCCCTTTTTGGTGGAGATCAATTCTCACACAGACTACTGTGGAAAGAAGACTCAAACACATTTATTGTCGAACATTCTTCTCATACTTCCGCTTTTGAAAGTGCATTGCACTACAGACACCTACAGTTTATCGCAACTCTCTTGGTTCTGTAGAACGATTCCTTCCTCTGCTTTGCGTAATGTTTCTTAAGATACGAATATAATTCCCTGGTATACCAAAATAGTTGGCTCTTTCCCTTTCAAAAAAGGCAATGAACACTATTTGTGGACCAGAAGGCATTCTTCCTAGACCTATTGTCTTCGTTACTGTACTTCACATGGCTTTTGGCCAGATTTATCGACTCGAACAACATCATGTTGTTCCGGTACGATCATGATGATCGTATGCAATATATCTTTATGGCATCGGCAAAAACATAATTGGACATAATCATTTCCTAGAAAAGCGTATCCTCTGCTCTTAACCAAAATCTGGTACCAACCACTTCTTTTACCATTATAACATGATCACAAGTACTCCTATATCGAAGAAAGTATAAGTGCTGATTTGGACCTGTTATTGCTTAATAATTCGAGGGAACGAACTTTTGTATTCGTGACCACTAAGTAAAACTAAATCCGTCCGTTATTTATACTGGAAATCCGTCTTGGATCCTAACATTACTTTAATATCATGTTTACATTCCTCAAATATATTCTGGTTAGCATTTCTTCTGGTCTGCAAAACACCGGTATGTTTGATTTCATAACAGAAGTGAAACACCAGTCACACTTTTGACCCCAGATTCATAGTTACAATAAATATTGAGCTTGAAGGTCTCGTGAAGCTAAACATATAGAAATAGTTCAAAATATTGATGTTTCGAAAGGATCAACTTGGTTGGTAGAATATTCTTCTACGCAGTCAAGTAAACTGCAACGACTGAGGAACGATTCAAAACCTTTTCTGTCATCCAATTTCAAAATGACTAATATAAGAACTTTTCCATCCACAGTTCATATTCTTTATATTTATTGTATTAGACTGATTATTAAAATTGCTGGAAATTTCTATTTGGTTATCTGAAGTCAGTACGACACTCAATACACGCTCTAGAGTGTTTTATATGTGTACATGTACATGTGCGCGTGCGTGTGCGTGTGCGTGTGCGTGTGCGTGTGCGTGTGCGTGTGCGTGTGCGTGTGCGTGTGCGTGTGCGTGTGCG